>JABUQX010099402.1:0-15000 GCA_015478945.1 Trachelipus rathkii
CATTCTGTTCTTAACTTCCTACCACCTCACGCTTATCGGTCTTCACGATTCGAGTTCTTATCCCGGCCATCATTTCAAAATTAGAACTCGACCTCTCACCACCAGGAAAATCCCTGACCTTTTAAACACACGTCCAGCGTCCTATGAATTGAGAGAAACATTAATCTAACTTTCAGGTAAGATTTTAAATATGAGCAGATTGGTCGCGATTTCATTCATGAGGAAATTCGTATATGAATTGACCCCCTTACATAAAATTAATAATTAATAATAACTTAATAATAATAATAATACTAATAATATAATAATAAAATAATAATAATACCACTTAATAATAATAAACATAATAATAATAATAATAATAAAAAATAAAAATAATAATAATAAAATAATATAATAATAATAATAATAATAATAATAATAATAATAATAATAATAATAATAATAATAATAATAATAATAATAATAATAATAATAATAATAATAATAATAATAATATATAATAATATATATATATATAAAATAATATATATAGATATACTAATATAGTATATATATATATTATATAATATATATAATTATATATATATATATATATATATCTATATAATTATATATATAAGAGAAGAGAGAGAAGAGTGAGAGAGAGAGAGAGATTTTGTCTGCGTGCGCAGCATTTCGATGCATTTTCTTGCTATTAATGCTCCACATGATTAATACCGAATTTAATAATAATAATAATAATAATAATAATAATAATATATAATAATCAATAATAATAATAATAATTAATAATAATAATAATAATAATTAATAATAATAATAATAATAATAATATAATAATTACAATATAATATATATATATATATAACTAATAGTAATTATAATATAATATATATAATATAATATATATAATTATATATTATATAATATTATATAAATATATATATACTATAATATAATATATATATATATATATGCAGTGAGGCAAGTAGAATCAAGCACTAAAGATCCACGCGTCGTAAATAATATTACCACGTGGACAGATGGTAATATATATAATAAATCATATATAATATATATATATATACGTAATAATATTATATAATATATTTATATATATATATATATATATATATATATTATATATATTATATAACTATAAGTAATATATATATATATAATATATATATATATATATATATTATATATATACTATATATATTCCACCACACACACACACACCACAACACACACACCTAACACACACACGATTTACTTACACTCACCACAGATTTACTTAGACACACAACACACACACAGATTACTTACACTCACACACGATTTACTTACACGTCACACATACTACTTACATCACACACATATTTACTTATACACACTATGCACTTATACACACTACATACACTTACACACACAGATTTACTTCACACACTACAGTTACCCAATAGACACTTACACTTACCATAGACACTTACACTATGACCACTTATTTTACACCACTATGTCACTCTATACACAATACCATCTATGCACTATATACACACTTCACTATGACACTTTACACACATTCACTATCGGGAACTTATACCACACATCACTACACTTACATTACACTTATACCTACGTACACACACTTACCAACCTTTGTCTTCCATGGTCAATTTGCCCACCTGATTTTGGCCTCCTTAATCTTAGCAGCCCTAATTTTCTACCAACCCGTGTCTTCCACTAGACACACTTTAGAACCCAAATTTTCGGGTCAACCCTTTTTGTATTGCTACGGTACAATTGGCATTGTAAACTTTTTGACCTCTTTAGCTTTTTTGATGGCTTTGATGGCTCCCAATCATCGTAAGAAGTATCTAGTGATGATTCCTTTTAGTGTTCTATGATTTCTATGAGTAATTAGATGAGTGCAAGTAGTATGCCAAAGTGAATGCCAAGAGTGCCAAATTGAGTGCCAATGGCTGCCAAGTGAGTGCCAGTGGAGTGCCCACTTAGTGCCACATAGTCCAACATGAGTGCCACTTTTTTCAGCGCTCTTTCTATTAATCCTCCCTGATGCCTCAGAATAAGCCCTCAGATAGGGCTACCCCTATTTATAAGGTATAGGATTCGATGGGGAAATATTACAAGCTTGATAAGCGATACTATCCACTACGAGTTATAGTTATTTTCAACCACTTATAACACATTCACCTATGACACTTATAACACTATGAACAACTTATAAGCACTTACACTCTCCATAGACACTTACACTTAACCATATACACTTACACGCACACCCACACACACAGATACATTACACTTCCACTCACACACTTTTATATTTTTAATAATTTTTATTATAATTTTTAAAAATTGTACTTAAACTTCATATAAATATATATATATAATTCATTTTATTTTTACTACAATTGAACGAAATTTTATTTAAAACATATACTTTACATACCTTAAAGCCAGTAAATCAGTAAATCAAAGAGGTTGTTATTACCTAACACCAAGGATTAGTATGCTTTTGTTTTACTTTACTTGCTCAATCATGATTTTTACTCATATGTACTCATATTTATTTGCTTTTTTTAAAAATGGAGTTTTGTCTCGCTTTACGAGAAAACTCTCTTCTTTACTCTTAACTCATATTATTATTAATCATTACATACCTTAAGCAGTAAATCAGTTTAATCAATAGAGGTGTTTACCTAACCCTTAAGAATTTAGTATGCTTTGTTTTACTGCTTTACCTGCTTTAACCTTCTGCTTTACTGCTGTACCTTATATGTTTTACTGCTTTAACTCACCTATTTATTAACATGTACATACCTTAAAGCAGTAAATCAAGAAATATGATTAGAGTTGTGATACGTATATATAGGGGCGATAGTTTCCATTTCTCTTACTCCTTATCTTTCTGCTTTACTGCTTTAAACTCACTGCCTTCACTGCCTTTAACACCCACACAAAGATACTTCTTAAGTAGTGAATCAGCAAATCACTATAAATTCACTAGCACTAAGGATTAAGGCTTTGTATTTACTGCTTACTGGCTTTAACTTTCTGCGTTTACTGCTTGTAACTTTCTTGCTTACTGCAATTAACTTTTCTTGCTTTTACTGCTTTAACACTTTCTGCTTAGTTTTAACGTTCTGCTTTACTTGCTTTAACTCATATGTTTTACTGTTTTTACTCATATATGGTTCTGAACATTATGTTTTTCTTTTATAATTTTTTATGTTTCTAAACATTTTATTTTATTTCTTTTATTTTATTTATTTATTTTATTTTTGTCATTATTTTTAATGTATTTATTTTATTTTATGATTATTACTTAGTGTTATTTACCTCATGCCTATTGTTATTATTATTTAGAACACATACCACCCACACACCCACACACACACACACACACACACACCAATTAAACTTTATTTTCTTTTTTTTTTTTGTTTTTACACACATTCACTATGCCACTTACAGTTACCCATAGACACTTACATTACACTTAACACTCACCACCACAGAGTTTACTACACACCCAGATTACTTAACACTCACATAACTTTATTTCACTCACACACAGATCCTACACTCATAAATATTTACTTACACACACACACACACACACACACACACACGCACACTCACTTTCACATATAACGTATAAAGTATAAACATTTTATGTTTAATAAACACGTACTGTTATAAGACTCAATCAAATATAATATAAAATTTATTCAAAGTTTTTTTTTTAAAAATGTCTATAATGAATGAATCAATATCTTTAGAACAAAGAATTTTATTATTAAAATATAAAACTTTATTATAAATTTTATGAACCATCAATTAAAAAATTTACTAAAATTTTATGAAATTTCACCAAGAAGATATTTTGATTTATGTTCAGGAAATAAATCAATACAAGCATAAGACCAGCCCCTAGCACCCTTCTACATCAAGCTATGCCACGTTTTTTTCTATTGACTTACTGCTTTACATCATCTTTGCCATGTACAAAGTACGCTAAATAACACCCAAGTTGTAAGCTGCCCCCAAAACATGCTTATTAAAATCATTCTAAGATTTTATTTAAAAAAAACAATTATTTCACTTACATCTATATTATTCACTCGATGTTAACTAAAATATTTCAAGTTTTTTAAATAATTAGCTTTCATTATTATTATATTATATATTTACATTTTTTTTATCACGAGAAACCACAACAACCCGCACTCCTTACAGATACGAAACTGGCCTCTCTCTGTAAAATGTGTTGTAGGATAATCCTTTTTGTATCCCGGGGCGATTAAGGCCTAATTCCAGGTCAAAATATATTTCAAACTGACCTTTTTCTGTAAAATGTGTGCATATAAACTACTTAGGCCTAATTTAGCTAAAATTTAGATAGCCTTTTTGTAGACGGTCTAATTTAATTCCTGATACCAGTCCCAAAAAGTATTCCAGATAGACAAAGAATCTTGTTTTATTATTTTATAAATATATTTCCAACTGAACATGCTTGGATCGGAAGATCCTTTAAGCAGGTAAGAAGGAAAATGTTTTCCTTACTTGTGATTAGTCGGGGTAATCCCCCCTAGCTCATAAGCTAACCACCAGGACTCAGCCAGAGCCCCACCACGCAAAGCAGCACAACCCCGCACCCGCTGTGCGTCCCGCCCTTCCCGCCCGCGCTGCGCCGCAAGGCGCAATTTCACGTCCCGCCCGCCGCTGTGTCCCGCAGGCACAATACCTCGCGAAGAAATTCTATATAGTATATACTATTCTATTAATTATATATATAATATAATATAAGTATTATTATATTATAATAATATTATAAATATATAATATATATATATATATAATATATATATTAATATATACTATATTGTGTGTGTGTGAGTGTATAAGTGTCTATGATGAGCGTAGTGTCTATCGTGTATGTGCGTATGTGGAAAAGAGACTATGTTAGTGTATAAGATGAAGTGTAAGTGTCTATGTAGTGTAACTGCTATAAAGATGTCATCAATTATAGGTGGTATACCAATAAGATGACATCAAGAATCATATAGGAAAATAGAACCACACAGCAGAAAAAAAAAAAATACCAAGAATATAATAGCTTGAGCATCACTAAGCGATCAAAAATTAGAAATCAAATTGAAATAAATGAAAAGGCATCAAAAGTATGAAGATACCAAAAAACTGAAGAGCATCAAAGTTAAGGCATCCCAAAGCTGAGGCATCAAAAATTGAAGCATACACAAATAATACAGATGAAATAGAGAAAAAGATGCGTAAATGTGTAAGAAAATAAATATATAATGTGATGTTGTAATATATGGTAATATAGATAGATAGAATAGTGAATAAAAATAAAAATAAACAAAAAGACATAAGAGTATTAAAAAAAAAAAGTTAATAATAAAAAAATAACAATGTATTTATAAATATAAAACGTATATATGAGATGTGAGTTGAGCGGTATTTGCGATGAGTAAATGTGAAATATTCGTGATGTCAATGTGTGCGTGCGAGTACGGGAAAAATATTGCGCCTTGCATAACTTAGTTGGTATTTACTTCATGCCTGATGGTTATTATTATTTTGATACACATTACAACATTACACACACAACACACACCGGCACACCATCAACACATATAACGATATATTTATTAAACATTTTATTTTTTAATTTTATTATTTATCACTAGGTTATTTAATTCTGCCTTTTTCATTATGCCTTATTTAAAAACACAAACACACACACACACAGCTATACACACACACACACATACAAACTTACACATACCCACCCACCCACCTATATTGATGCCTCAACTTTGATGCCAGCTTTGATGCTGCTCAACTTGATGCCTCAGTTTTGACTGCCTCAACTATTGATGCCTCAGCTTTTGATGCCTCAACTGATGCCTCAGCTTTTTGATGCCTCAGCTTGAGCCTCAACTTGTAATAACTTAGCTTTGGTACCTCAGCTTTAGTGGTTCATCTTTTGATGACTCATCTTTGATGGCATCATCTTTGATGACCAACCTATTATGATGATTTCATCTTATAAGCAGTATACACTTACCCATGACACTTTACACTTACCACTATATCACACATACACTATATCTCTTATTCACATACACATTAAACCATATACACTTACGCTCACACTCATGACACTTAACACTCAACACTACACAACAATTATATATATATATTATTAACTATATAATAATATATATATATCATATATATATATATATATATATATATATAATATATAAATATATATATATATATATATATAAGATATATATATATATATATATAATATACTTATATATATATATAATATATAAATTAATATATTCATTCGTGAGGGAAATTGTGCCGCGGGCGCACGCGGCGGGCGGAACGCGGAAATATTGCGCCTGCGCGCGCACGCGGCGGCGGAGGACGCGATCTGGGACGCCAGCCAGGGCGGGTTGCGGGGGTTAGCGCCTGTGCGGGTGGCTTCATGTGTATGTTTCTCTTGGTGTGGTTAGCTTTTATGAACTTGAGGGGAAAATTACTCCGACCCAATCACATGGTTTTACATTTCCTTCGTTACTGCTAAAGATCTTAACCGATTCCAGCATGTTTCAGTTTGAGAATTATATATAAAAAATTATATAACATGATTCTTGTCTATACTGGAAATACCTTTACCTGGTTATTTGAAAATTAGACCGTCTACAAATATTTCTAATTAGGCCTAAATGTTTTTGCCTTAGACGTAGTTTAGTTGCACCTACATTTTTTTACAGAAAAAGTCAGTTTGAAATATATTTGTGACCTGGGCATTATTCTGAGATACAAAAAGGAGTACTCCTACCAACCCATTTTACGAGATGGGTCAAGTTCGCTATCTGTAAGGAGCGGGTCTGTTTTCTCGTGCATGGATTGTCATTACATATATAATAATAAAGAAAACCTTGAAAGTAGAACTTGAAAGGAGTTTTAGTGTAACATTCGATGTGAAAAATATTAAGTATTTTTTATAATGTTTATTTAAAATCAAAAACTTAGAATGACTATTATTAATTACTTAGCAGAGAAGAAACTTATTTTTATTGTGGTATAGCTTTATGTTTAATTGGCTGAAAGATTTATGAGTTAATATGCATGTTGAGGTCAATAGAACCTCAAAACTGTTGGTTGGCATAGCCTTATGTAGAGGGTGCTAGGGCTGCTGGTCTTACTGATTTACTGATCTTATTGGCTTTAAGGTACGTAAATATATGTTTTTAATAAATTTCATAAAATTTTAGTAAAAGCTATTTTAAAACTAATTTTATAAAATTTAAACAAAAGTATTAACAGATAAAATAATTAAATTCTTGTCAAAGATAATGATTGATTTATTATAGAAGTTTTAAAACTTTGAGAAATAATTTTAGTTATATTGAATGAGTAATAATAAATGTACGTGTTAATTAAAACATAAAATGTTTAAATAAATTATACGTTATATATGTGTAATTGAGTGTGCGTGTGTGGTATTGTAAGTATCTGTGGAGCTGTAAAGTAAATCTGTGTGTTGAGTGTAAGTAAAATTGCGTGAGTGTAAGTAAATCTGCGTGTTTAAGTAAATCTGTTGTCGTGAGTGTAATGTGAATGTAAGTGTCTATGGGTAAATTTAAGTGTCATAGTGAATGTGATAAAGTGTAAATGGTGGTGTGTGTGTGTGTTGTTTGTGTCAAGAGAATATAGCGCGAGAAAGGGAAAAGGAATGTTCAAATAAAATAACAATAGGCGAAGTAAATCAACACCTAAGTATAATAATAAAAAAATGAAAAATAAAATAATAAAAATAATAAAATAATAAAAATAAAATCAAAAATAAAATAAAAAAGAATAAAAATAAAAAGTATAACCAAAAATAAAAAAATATAAAAAACATTAATGTTAATAAAATATACAGATAAAACAGTACAACATATGAGTCTAAAGCAGTAAGCAGAAAGTAAACAGTTAAAGCAGACAGTTAAAGCAGTAAGCAGAAGTTTAAAGCATTAAAGCAGAAAGTTAAAGCAGTAAGCATTAAAACAAAAGCATACTAATCCCTAGTGTGCTAGGTAACACCTCTATTGAGTTACTGATTTACTGGTAATAAATATATGAGTTAAAAGCAGTAAAGCAGAAAGAGTTAAACCAGTAAAGCAGAAAGTTAAAGCGTAAAGCAGTAAAACAAAAGCATACTCAATCCCCCCTAAGTGTTAGGTAACACCTCTATTGATTTACCTATTTACTGCTTGAGTATGTAATGTTAATAAAATATGTGAGTTAAGCAGCAAAACATATAAGTTAAAGCAGTAAAGCAGAAAAGTTGTAAAGCAGTAAAGCAGGAAAAACAAAGCTTTACTAATCCCTTTGTTGCTAGGTAACAACCTCCTATTGATTTACTGATTACTGCTTTAAGGTATGTAATTTTTAATAAATATATGAGTTAAAAGCAGTTAAAGCAGAGAGTTAAAACAGTAAGCAGAAAGTTAAAGCAGTAAAGCAGGAGTTAAAAGCAGCTAAAACATTAGTTAAGCAGAAACAGAAAACAAAAGGCATACTTAATCCCATTAGGTTGTTATCGGTAATAAACCTCTATGCATTTACTCATTTACTGCTTAAGGGAATAGTTAAAGTATATGTTTTTAATAAAATTCTACAATTGTAGTAAAATAAAATTATTATATATATCAGGCACCTTGGCTTTTTCTTCTTACATACAATTTTTTAAAAATTTATAAATTAAAAGTATTAAGTAAAATATAAAAGTGTGTGAGTGTAAGTGTAAGTGTATTTGTGTGTGTGTGTGTGCGTGTAAGTGTATATGGGTTAGTGTAAGTGTCTATGTGAGAGTGTAAGTGCTATATAAGTGTCTATAGTTATATAAGTGTTCATAGTGAAGGTGTGTATAGTGTAAGAAAAATACTAACTCATAGTATGAAGTATCCTAGCAGCTTGTAATATTCACCAATCGAATCCTTCTATACCTTATAACATAGGGGAGGACACCTATCTTAGGCTATGCTAGGCTCAGGGATCTCTAGCAAAAGCTGAAAAAAAGTGGGCACTCAGTTGCACTATGTGGCACTACAGTTGACTCACTGGCACTCACTGCGCACTCATCGGCACTCTATGACTCATTGCACTCACTTGGCACTACACCTGGCACTCATCTAATACTCATAGAATAATCATAGAAACACTAATAGAACATCACTAGGATAACTTTCTTATGATGATTGGGAACATCAAGGCCCATCAAAAAAGCTACTAAGTCGTTCAAAAAAAGTCTACAATGCCAAAATTGTACCGATAGAATTACAAAAGGTTGATCCGAAAAAATTGGTCTCAAAGTTCCTATGAAGACCCAAGGGTTGTCGAAAAATTAGGGCTGCCTAAAAAATTAAGGAATGGCAAAATTAGGGTGGCCAAAATTGACCCATGGAAGACAAAGGTTGGTAAGGTGTTTGTACGTGATGTAAAGTGTAAAGTGTAAGGTCATGGTAAATGGTAAGTGTCATATAGTGAATGTGTGAAAAAGTTCATACTTGAATGTGAGTATAAGTGCAAGTGAATGTTGTATAATCTGCTCAAGTGTAGTGTATAGTACATAGTGCTTATAAGCGTCATAGTGTAAGTGTCTATGTTAAAATTAAGGCTGCTATGGGTAATTGAAAGTGCGTAAGTAAATCTGTATGTGGTGATGTAATGCCATACGTGTAAGTGTGTATAAGTTGACATAGTGGTATAAGTAAATGTTGGTGAGAAGTGAGTAATTTATGTGTGGGAAGTAAATCGTGTGTGAGTGAAGTAAATCTGTGTGTTGTGTGTGTGTGTTGTGTGTGTTAGGGTGAAACGTATATATATATATATAAATAATATTATAATATATAATATATATATACTAAATTTATATATATATTATATTATATAGTTAATTACTAATATATATATAGTTTACCATCTGTCCACGTGGTAATATATATTGACCGCGTGGATCTTAGTGCTTGATTCTACTTGCGCATCACTGCACTATAGTATATATATATTATCTATATATATAATATATTAAATATATTATATATATTATTAAATATTATATATAATTATTATATATATATATATATTATATATATATATATATATATATATTATATTATATATTATATATATAAATTAGTATATTATTATTATTATTTATTAATTATTATTATTATCTATGACATTCATTATTTTTTATTATTATATTTATAAATCGTATTAATCAGTGGAGAATTAATACCAAGAAAATGCATCAAATGCTGCCCGACCGCAACCAAAAACTCTCTCTCTCTTCTCTCTCTCTCTTACTATATATATGTATATATATAGATATACTATATAGTTATATATATATTATTATTATATAATATACTATATATATACGTATAGTATATATATAATAAATATAAATAACTATATATATATATATATTATAATATATATATATAATATATATATTATATATAATTATATAATATATATATATATATATCATATATTCTATTTTATATATTAATAATAAAAATATTTAGTATTTTTATTATTATTCTTATTATTTATTATTATTTTTTATATATTATATATTTATTATTGATTCATTATTATTATTATTAATATTATTTATTGATTATTATATTTATTATTATTTATTATTATTATTGTTTATTTATTATTATTACTTATATTATTACTTTAATATATCTATTATATTTATTTTATTATTATTATTATTATATATTATATATTATTCATAAATCACAATTTCTCAGTTTCTTATATTATTTTTTTTTTGCCGATTTTTATTATTATTATGATTATTATTATTTATTATATTATTATTATGTATTAAAATTCTTATATTATTCTTATTACTTATTCTTTAATATTATTATTATTATTCTTTATTATGTAACAGTGGTCAAGTCTCGATATACGAGGATTCCTCATGAACATGATAGCGCGAACCCAATCGGCTCATATAATTCTATCTATTACCTGAAAAATTAAATTATATATCTCTTTCAATTTCATAGCGCTGACGTGTGGTGGTAAAAGCAGAGGATTTGCCTTGGTGGTGAGAGTCGAGTTCTATTTGAATATATGCCCGGAATAGAACTCAATCGGTGAAAGCACGATAGGCTTGAGGTGGTTAGGAAGTCAAGAACAGATGAAGTGAAGGTGGAAAATCTGTATGACACGTGCGCAGGTGTGTGTGGTGGGTGTGCTGGATGTGTGTGTGTGCGGTGTGTGTGTGTGTGCAGATGGGTGGAGGGACCGACTGGTGGGAACGGGTTAAAAGGAAGAAGTGTGACACAACAAGTGAATTTGAACCCGGGGTCAGCGGCGGAGAAAAACGCTGCGGGCTTGCGGGTTGCGCACCTGCGTACGGGATTCGCAAACAACACAGGTTTAAGACATCAAAAAGGCTATATCCCCTAAAGACAGATCAAGACATTCACCGTGGGTCAAATTGACCCATGGCCGAAAAATTACGGGGCGCGTACCGTAAAACGTTCTAACGCAACCGCTTAGCGCGCCCTTTCTCGAAAGGCGCAAAAATTAGGCGGGCCAGAAGCAATTGGCGTTCCAAAGAAAATTACGTTGCCAAAAAATTAGGGTGCCCAAAAAATTAGGATGAATTGAAATTAGAGGTTGCCAAAAAGGTCAAGACCCAAAAAGTTCAGGCCAAACAGTCAAGCAGGAAAAAATTGGGCTCCAAAAGGTCAGGTCAGTCAAGGTCTCACGGTAAAAAGATTTGGGCTCAAAAAAGGTCAAGTCAGGTAAAAGGTCAGGTTAGGTGGTCAAGGTCATTTTCGTCCGGAGATTAGATCTCACTACTATCTTACATAATCTTTTCCGTTGCGTCATTATAACAAAAAAAAAAGTAATTTATTCTTTCCCAATCCATTTCAATAACTAACTAATTAGAAAAAAAGTTCAGCAAATCTTTTTAACGCTAGGGGCGTTTCTGTTCATTGTGTTCGATTTAGTAGGTTTAAAATTGAAAATCGCTTAGCTTAAGTGAAGGCTAGATTAATCAACAAGAGCCTTATATAGGATATATCTAATATATATATATATATATATACATTATATATATATATAATATATATATATTATATACTATAGATTATAATATATATATATATATACTTATATATATATTATATATTTATATATATAACTATAATATATTATTCTATATATATTACTATATAATATATAAGTATATTATTAGTGATGGACATGACATCCACATCCGCATCCGCCATTGCGGAGACTATCCGCATTCCGCATCTTAGCTTACGCACATCCTTTTCCGCTCCGCATCCTCTTTGAAAAAAGAGGATGTTGAGGATGTTTCTACATTTATTAAATGGATATAAAATAAATATGTATTTGGCACTTTTCATGGAGTGTTATGCAGTAGTAATTTTGAATTTCGATTTCCGTATATATACAGTGTTACTTATATAATATTTTATATATATATTATTATATATATATAATATATACTATATTATATATATATATATTATATATTATATAATATATATACTATTATTATATTATGATATATAATATAATTATATATATTATATATATAAATATATATATATATATATATATATAAATATATATATAATTATATATATATAATATTATATATATTATATATATATATAATTATATATAATAATATGATATATATATATTGATTATATTAAAATATATATAATATATATTAATATATATATATACTATATTATATATATGTATATATATATATAATATAGAAATATTTATATAATATATATATATATATATATAATATATATATATATATATATATATATATATAATATATATATATATATATATATAATATATTAATATAATATATATATACTATTTATATTACTTATATATAATATATATATTATCTTAAGTTGCTTACGACCGCAACCGTAAACTTATTGACGAAGGATACCCTAAAATGCGTTGAACTTTTTTTATTAACTTTTAACACAAAAACACATACAAGAATTAGACGTTTCTTAAAAAATGTGCGTTTCAATGTGTTCACGGGCCAGGGACTTCTGTACAAGGACCGAGAAGAATCCTCTCACAGAAACGCATTTATTGAATATCCCCACTGAAATACCATATCTATTAAAAAAAGTTACTCCAGAACAAGTGGCTCCTGTCAAGATGTCGTGAAATTGAAAATGGCACTATACCAAAGACGCAACCAAAAACCCTGATGCACTCATGCTCAACCCGTCCAGCTTTGTTTACAACATAAATATAGTCAGTGTCATTTTACCTAATCGGTGAAGAACGTGGATCTGAGAGAAGAATTCATCAACCATAAAAAGGAATTTGTCAAGATAATCTGAACTCTGCTTTAGTCTAAATCACAGACTCTCTGATCAAACCAACCATGATACCAGTCAACATAGGGTTCTACAAAACAACAACAATACATCATCTCGTAAGTTTACTGAAAGTTTCTGTATTTATAACTGCAAGAACCGAGTCATGAACAATTTGGAGGGGGAAGTAAAATTTGATCATATCACCAATAATATACTACTGACGAAAAAAACAGCAAGTCTTGTAAGAAAAGACAAAATCGAGTAAACCAACTGAAATTCTACCTGCCGACTGACCTCACATTTCCGGAATTCTTGTTTCTACTAAGAAGATTGAACAAAGTGCTATAAATGCAAGAAAAATCTTCTTCATTTTGTTAAAACTCATGTTGTGATTCATTTTTATAGAACGTCCCTATTCTTATGCGAATTTTTGTGTTTATAGTAAATAAAAAATAGTTCAACAGCTTTAGGGGTATCCTCGTGTCTATCTATTATATATAGTATATATATAGTATATATATATATATATAATATATACTATATATATATATATACTAAATATATATACTTATAAATATATTATATATATAATATATAATAGTATATATATTTATATATATACGTATAATATACTATATATATATAAATAATAATATTATTATATATATATATTATATATATATATACTACTATATATATAGGTATATTATATATATATTATAATATATATACTTAGTATATATATATATATATTATATACGTATATATATATTATAATATTATATATTATAAATATATAGATTTAATATATATAATATATATAATATATATATATATATATATTATTTATAATTATCTATAGTATTATTTAATTCAACCTCAAAAGTAAATCGATCCTCATTCTACTTAAGATGCCGCATTCCCGCATCCGCATCCTCATAATCTAAGATCCTCATTCCGGCATCCGCAAAGAGTCAATTCACATACCGGTCTATCACTAATTGTAATATATTATATATATATATACTATATATATATATAAAATAACTAATATTATTATCTATGATATATTTATATAATTATTTATTTATTATTGAAATATTTTATAATATTATATATTATATATATAACTATATATATATAATATCGTATATAGTTATATATATTATATTTATATATATATATATAATATATATATATATATATAATATATATACATATATATATATATATATATATATATATATATAATATATATATATAAAATTTCTTTTATTATATATATATTATAATATATATATATATATATATATATATATATAATAAAATTATATATATAATAAATGTGATATAGCTTTTTTGATATGTATTTCTAATGGCCTGGTATAGATCAAATTAAAATTTCATTTCTTGTCGTCCATATAAAATCATTATCTGTTTAACATACATATATTCTATATGACAAAGATCTTTTCTAATCATTCACCTATTTGCC
>JABUQX010099403.1:0-5000 GCA_015478945.1 Trachelipus rathkii
GAGAGGGAAGAGGAAGAAGAGAGAGAGGAGGAGGAGAGAGAGAGGAGAGAGGAGTAGAATGAGAGAGAGCTGGAGTTACGACGTGTGGTAAGGAGAGAGAGGGAGAGAGAGAAGAGAGAGAGGAGGGAGAGAGAGAATGAGAAGAGAGAGAGAGAGCTGGAGTTACGGAGGTAAGAGAGAGAGAGAGAGAGAGAGAGAGAGAGAGAGAGAGAGAGAGAGAGAGAGAAGAGAGAGAGAGAGAGAGAGAGAGAGTGTGTTTTTGTGTGTGTATGTGTGTAAAGTTCTTATTTTCATATGGAGGGAGATGGTCTCTGACCTACGAGGCAATCTTACGCCCAACGGGGGCGGGGAAAGATGGATCTCTGACCTACAAGACACCCCCCTCACCCTACGCCCAATGGGATGAGATGGATCTCTGGATTACAAGACAACTCTTCACCCTACGCCCAATGGGGTGAGATGGATCTCTGGCTTACAAGACAACTCTTCCCCCTTCGCCCACCAATGGGGGAGATGGGTCTCTACCTTATAAGACAACCTTTCACCCTACGCCCATTGGGGTGAGATGGGTCTCTGGCTTACAAGACAACCCTTTACCCTACGCCCAATGGGGGGAGAGAGGTCTCTGGGTTGCAAGACAACCCTTCACCCTACGCCCGTTCAATATACCATAAAACCATAAGCCCCCTTTGGGGAGGTTCAAAATTTTGCATTTTCGATTTTTTTGTAAAAAAAGAAAAAAAAAAGAAAAAAAAGATGGAAAAAAAAAACTTTTATAACCAGCATATAAAATTTTCAAAAAGTTTAAATCGCTCTTCTTACTTTCCCTTTCACCCCCCCTCGTCTATTTTTTCCCCCATAATTTCTCCTCTCAACCCCATCCCCATGATTGTCTCTCCCCTCTCCCGCTCCCCTCTCCTTCAAAAAAGAATTATAAAGTAAAATTGAAAATAATAAAAAGAACTTGAAGTTTAAAACCATTTTGGGAAGATTATATATATATATATATATATATATATATAATATATATATATATATATTATATAGTATATATATATATATAAATATATATATATATATATATATATATATATATATATATATATATATATATATATATATATATATATATATATATATATATATATATAAGTACAATTACTTAAGATATTTAAGTGCAAGTGTTTGACCAGGTACTTAGTACGAGCACTTGACAAGGTACTCGAGTACAAATATTTGGCGATACATAAATGCAAGTATTTGGCATGATATTTAAATAAATGTACTTGATCTGGTACTTAAATATAAGTACTTGACTAGGTACTTAGTACCAGTACTTGACAAGGTACTTAGGGGACAAGTGTTTGGTAGACACGTAATTACAAGTACTTTGACAAGGTAGTACAGGTACTTAAGTGCAAGTTCTCAGTAAGATGTAAGAAACATGTATTCTTTGTCGTGGAACAAATTCTTTGTTGACAAGTGTAAGTTATAGACTGATAAAAATTTTAATTTATTTAATATTCCAACCTGGACCTTTTACGCAACAGTGTTGGTTCGAATCCCATTGGAACAGAAAGCATTATCTTTATTATGTTTGTTGTAAAAAGTGTGTTCTTTATATGGCGTTTGTTATAGAAAGTTTTTCTTTATAGTGTAGAGATGGACAAATCTGTTCACTATTCCGAAGTACTTACTCACAAAAATTATATATAAAAAAACTTTTGTTGTCAAACGCGCAATCTTTGAAAAAAAAAGTAACGAAATCGAATGAAAAAATGCCAGTTCTCGCAAGATTATGCTGAGAAACGTAAGCAATATATTTCCAGAATCTTGCGAATCAGGCATCTTTTCATATGATGTTATTCACTGTTTTTTTTGTTTCTATTTTTTGTTTTTGTTTTTTTTTTCTTCAAATTATGCGTGTTAGAAAATAAAAGAAGCAATCCTGAAGCAAGCTAGTTTTTTCTTTTTTTTCTTTTTTTTTTTACGTAATTTTTGTGAGTGAGTAATTCGTAGTTAACAACTTTGCCCATCTCTGTTATATAATATTTGTTACATAAATTTTGTTCTGTATAGTTTCTATGTTATAGATAATGTATTCTTAATATGATGTTTGTTTTATAAAATATTTTCATTGTAGAATTTATTATAGAAAGAGTTTTCATTTCAGATGCTCGTTCTAGAAAGTGTTTTTTACAGTGTTATATAATCTATCTATCTATCTATCTATCTATCTATCTATCTATCTATCTATCTATCTATTACAGTGTGTATAAACTATCTATCTATCTACTATGTATCTAACTTTTATCTATCTATCATATCATACTATCTATCTATCTATCTATCTACTATCTATCTGATTACAGTGTATGGAATCTTATATATCTATCTATCTATCTATCTATTCTATCTATCTATTACAGTGTTATAGAATCTATCTATCTATCTATCTATCTATCTATCTATCTATCTATCTATCTATCTATCTATCTATCTATCTATTACAGTGTGTTATGGAATCTATCTATCTATCTATCTATCTATCTATCTATCTATCTATCTATCTATCTATCTATCTATATATCTATCTATTCTTCTATCTATCTATCTATCTATATATCTATCTATCTATCTATCTATCTATCTATCTATTACAGTGTTATGGAATCTATCTATCTATCTATCTATCTATCTATCTATCTATCTATCTATTTATCTATCTATCTATTACAGTGTTATGGAATCTATCTATCTATATATCTATCTATTACAGTGTTATGGAATCTATCTATCTATCTATCTATCTATCTACCTATCTATCTATCTATCTATCTATCTATCTATCTATCTATCTATCTATCTATCGTATCTATCTATCTATGCAGTGCTATAGAATCTATCGTATCTATCTATCATGCTATCGTATCTATCTATCTATCTATCTATCTATCTATCTATCTATCTATCTATTACAGTGTGCTATAGAATCAATCTATCTATCTATTACAGTGTGTTATAGAATCTATCTATCTATCTATCTATCTATCTATCTATCTATTTATCTATCTATCTATCTATTACAGTGTTATGGAATCTATCTATCTATCTATCTATCTATCTACCTATCTATCTATCTATCTAGTGCAGTGTGTTATAGAATCTATCTATCTATATATCTATCTGTTTTTATAGTGTGCTTCATATGGAAAATGTATTCTTTTAAGTGTGCTTGTGGAAAGTATATTCTTTATAAGTGTGCTTTTTCTTTTTGCAAAAATATGCTCTTTATAAGGCTTTTGCTATAGAAGGCGTGTTAGTTTTATAGCATGCTTGTTATAGAAAAAATGTAGGATGTGTGTTTTTTATAGTGTGTTATTATAGAACTTCTTTAAAGTGTTTTTTTATGGAAAGTATGTAATTTATAAGTGTTTTTATTATGCAGAGTGTTTGAACCTTTGAACTGTATGTATGTATGTGTGTTTTTTTTTATAAAATGTAGGTGTGTTTTTTTTTTAACAAAGCATGTGTTCTTTATAGAGTATAAGTGTATTATTTATAGTGTAAGTGCGTTCTTTATAAAGTATATGTGTGTGTTTTTAGAGTGAAAGTGTGTTATTTATTGAGTGCAAGTGTGTTTTTATAGTGTAAGTGTGTTCTTTATAGAGTATAAGTGTGTTCTTTATAGAGTTTATATGTGTTCTTTATAGAGTGTAAGTGTGTTTTTATAAAGTATGAGTGTGTTCTTTACAGAGTTTGTGTGCTCTTTATAGAGTGTAAGTGTGTTTTTATAGAGTATAAGTGTGTTCTTTTTAGAGTGTATGTGTGTTCTCTATAGAGTATAAGTGTATTATTTATAGAATGTAAGTACTCTTTATTGAGTGTAAGTACGTTCCTTATAGAGTGTAATTGTGTTTTTATAGAGTGCAAGTGTATTATTTATAGAGTATAAGTGTGCTTTTATAGAGTAAGTTCTTTATGTAAGTGTGTTATTTATGCAGTGCAAGTGTTCTTTACAGAGTGAAAGTGTGTTTTTATAGTGTAAGTGTGTTCTTTATAGAGTGTAGGTTTGTTCTTTATAGAGCGCAAGTGTGTTATTTATAAAGTGTAAGTTTGTTATTTATAGAGTGTAAGTGTCTTTACAAAGTGTGTGTTCTTTGTACTGTAAGTGTGTTCTTTATACAGTTTAAGTGCCCTCTTTATAGAGCGTAAGGGTGTTATTTAAGGAGTGTAAGTGTGTTTTTATAGTGTATGCTCTTTATAGAGTGTCAGTGTGTTATTTATAGTGTAGGTGTGTTCTTTGTAGAGTGTAAGTGTTTTTTCTATAGTTTAAGTATGTTCTTTACAGAGTGTAAGTGTGTTTTATTGTGTATGTTTTTTATAGTGTAAGTTTGTTATTTATAGAGTGCAAGTGTGCTCTTTATATAGTTTAGGTGTGTTCTTTACAGAGTGTAAGTGTATTTTTACAGTGTATGTTCTTTATAGAGTGTGTGTTATTTATAGAGTGTAAGTGTGTTCTTTATATAGTTTAGGTGTGTTCTTTACAGAGTGTAAGTTGTTTTTACAGTATGTTCTTTGTAGAGTGTGTGTAATTTATAGAGTGTAAGTGTGCTCTTTAAATAGTTTACGTGTGTTCTTTACAGAGTGTAAGTGTGTTTTAAAAGTATGTTCTTTATAGAGTGTGTGTTATTTATAGAGTGTAAGTGTGTTTTGCAGAATGTTGTCTGTATAAACTATCTTGCCAATAGGGTTTTTACAGAATGTTTGGTCCTTATAATAACCGGAAAAATAATAATAATAATAATAATAATAGATAATAATAATAATAATAATAATAATAATAATAATAATAATAATAATAATAATAATAATAATAATAATAATAATAATAATAATAATAATAATAATAATAACCGGAATAATAATGTTTTTTTTTGGGCTGAGCAAAAGCTGAAATCAGATTAAAATATTTTACCTTTAAATGGATCCGGAATCGG
>JABUQX010099403.1:10000-12500 GCA_015478945.1 Trachelipus rathkii
TCCCCCTCTAAGTTCCAAGGGCCACAGTGACTCCTCCACTAAGTCCTAAGGGCTACAGTGACTCCCCCTCTAAGTTCCAAGGACCACAGTGACTCCTCCATTAAGTCCCAAGGGACACAGTGACTTCACTAAGTCCTAAGGGCTACAGTGACTCTTCCACTACGACAGTCCCAAGGACCACAGTTGGAAAAAACCCCCTTTTTCCCTACCAAAATTTTTAAAGTGCTTCCTAAGCGTGACACTGCTGCAACTTCCACACTACAGCTTCTTTATTTCACCAACGGGCTTACCCCAGTCTGACATCATCTCTTTCACCGAGCTAGATCTCTCGGAGAGGGCGTTGCAGCGGAGACTAGTTACTCTGCAACTTATGTCCTAATATAAGGTAGCATACAATATAGTGGACTCTCCTCCTCTAAGTCCAGGGCCCAACAGTGACTCTCCTACATAAAGTCCTAAGTGGCTATAACAGTGACTATCCCTCATATAGATTCCCAAGGGCCACAAGTGACTCCTCCACTTAAGTCCTAAGGGGTCTCAGTTGATCTCCCGCTTCTAGAGTTCCAGGACCTACAGATAGACTTACTCTCCATTATAGAACAGGGACACAGTGTTAGACTTCTACATAAGTATCCTAAGGGCTACGTGGTAACTTCCTTCCTAACTATAGTACTCACTAATAGGACCTAATATCACAAGTGACTACCTCTATCACTAATTTAGTATTCCATAGGGACATATCAGTGACTTACTTTATCTAAGTCCTAATAAGGCTACAAGTGAATTCCCCTCTAAGTTTCATCTAAGGGCCACACTAGTAGACCTTCCTCTACTAAGTACTCATTTATAGAGCTACAGTGACTATCCCTCTAAGTTCCAAGGGACCTACAAGTGACTCCTCGCCATGGATAGGTCCCAGAGGATCATAGCAGTTGACTGTTGTGCACGTGGAAGTCCCTTGGAGGGCTACATGGTCGGAGCTCTAGCCACTATATGTTGCGCGCGAGGGACGACTAGGTCGGTGTTGTACCTGCGCGCGCATTAAGTTCTCAAAGACATATGTAGACTCTCACTAATCTCCCTAATGTTGTGTCTATCTAGTGACTCTTACCTCTAAGTCCTCAAGGGTCCACATGTGATCTCTCCACTAAGTCCTAAGGGCTCAGTGACTCCCCCTCATATATAGTTTCCAAGGGCCTCAGTGACTCTACTCCACTAAGTCCTATAAAGTGGCTATACAGATAAGACTCTTCCACTCTTAATAGTTATCCAAAGAGGCCCTACTAAATGACTCCTCCTACTAAGTCCTAATAGGGCTACTATGTAGACTCCCCCTCTATGTTCCAAGTAGACTCACAGTTTGAGCTCCTCCATTAAGTCCAAGGGCATACCAGTGACTTATCATAAGTCCTAAGGGCTTACAGTGACCTCTTACCAGACTAAAGTATCCCTATGGACTATCAGTGACTCCTCCATTAAGAGTCCTACAAGGTGACAGTTGAACTTCACTAAGGCCTAAGGGCATACAGTTAGACTATCCCCTCTAAGTGTGCCATATGGTCACATATGATGATCTCTCATGCCATACATAAAGTTACTATAGGGACTATACATGAACTATATTCACCCACTTATATATTACATATATACATTACTATATATTTAATTTTCCAATAGAGATACCTATATATATACTATATATATTTCTATAATAACTATATGTGATAATCGTTATATCCTATATTATAATCCTCACCAATCTAAGGGCCACAGTGACTCCTCCATTAAGTCCCAAGGGACACAGTGACTTCACTAAGTCCTAAGGGCTATATTAATATTATAACTAAAGTTGAACTCTTCCATAACTTTATATAAAAGTCCCAAGAGATACCTATATACTATAGTGATCATTTTATATTAACCTTCTACATTAAGTCCTCCTAAAATAATGGAATCTATGGCCGCGAGTTAAACAGTGTGTTATAAGCCCTCTGGCATGCCGTGGAGCTTATAGGGGCAAGGAACCCAAGGGCTGATTGGCAGTCTACCAACTTGACAGCTGGAACGCATGTAATATATATATCCTATTAATAAAGGCTACATAGTGTGAACTCATATAACTCATCACTAAGTCCCTATATATATAAATAGGGCTACTATACTAACAGTGAACTCCTATCCACTTATATATTAAAATTATAATATTATATATAATAGTCCTTAAAGTATGACACAGTAAAGATCATTAACTATCACCCTCTAATAAGTTCACAAGGGCCATATAACAGTGTATCTTCGACCTATTACCCCAGGTATATCTAATAAGTAATGGGGGAGAATCTCAGATTAGGCGAGGCAGAAATAGTCGGAACAATTACCGACACCTGTATCGAGACATAACACACGAACTTTATATTCTGGAATTAAGAGCTGTCCAATAGAGAGCTACTATACTAGAATTAAAAATAATAAAAATAATAATAAAAAAAAAAATTCGCTC
>JABUQX010099404.1:0-23761 GCA_015478945.1 Trachelipus rathkii
CTTTAGCTGTGTGTTGAATTAGAGGGACGAGTTCCACATATCTCGTGAGGCTATCCTTCATCACCAATATATACTTGGCCTTAGTCTCCTTGCAGGTAGGTAGAGGGCCCAGCACATCGAGATGAAGTCTCGAGAATGGCTCTAGCGGGAGAGGGTAACTCTTTATTTCTGCAATCTTTGGCTTGGTACCTTTAACTCTCTGGCATGAGACGCAAGTTGTGCAATATTCCTTCACCAGAGTATAGATTTTAGGAAATATGTACTTTTCCTTGATTCTATACACTGTTCTCTCGATGCCACAATGTCCAGATGGGAGAGAGTCATGGTTAAACTCAATGATAGAATGGATCATTGAGTCTGGTACCTGGAGTAAGAATGTGCCATCTTGTGTTGCATAATGTAAAATATCGTCAATGAGGACGTGTGGGAAAGTATCGCCGTAATGTCCTGGTGCTGAAGAGGTTTATTGTGAGAGAGCAGAGGCTTGGCAAAATCATAAAGATCTTTCAGTCTATCGCAGGCCTTTTGTTCTCTCACAAAGTTTTCTTTTGTTAGATGAAAGCTTGTTTTTGGGAGAATTGAGTTTTGAGTGAGCGTGTACGTTAGAGGAGGGGGATTTCGGCTTAAGTAATCAGGAACTACATTCAGTTTTCCTTGTTTATAAATTATTGTAGGATTAAAATGTTGGATATATAAATTCCACCGCTCGAGTCTCCCAGAGAGTTGTTTGGGGTAACATTTACTACCAAACAGTGTAAACACAGCCTTGTAAAGACAGCAAGAGAAAATAACTAAGAAAATGATTACACGGGATTTGTGAAAAAACCTTACGTGATGGAGCCAACTCCAGAGTATGATAATTTGTTTCCGCTTTAGAAAGTGATCTGGAAATAAAGGAGAGGGGTTTCTCCTTATTGTTGTCATCTAATTGATATAAAACAGCTCCCAGAGCAATATTTGAAGCGTCAGTGTTGATGAAAAATGGCTTTGTGTAGTCTGGGTAACACAACTGTGGTTGTAATAGTAACTTGTTTTTAAGTATTTCAAAAGCTTCCGCTTGTTCGGGACCCCATATGAAAGGGACGTTTTTGCGTATGAGTTGTGTAATAGGCTTAATAGTTTGGGAGTACCGGTCTAGTAAATGAGAAAAATAATTAAGAAACCCAACAAGAGACCGCGTTTCTGAGACGTCAGTGGGTGGCTTAAAAGCTGTAAGAGTTTTAAGTTTTATGGGATCTGGGCTTATACCCTCTTTGGAGATTTTGAAACCGAGAAAAAGGAGAGATGTTCGTAGGAATTTACACTTCGAAAGTTTCATTTTCAACCTGTTTTTCCGAAATGCATCGAAGACATTCTTTATGTTTTCAAGATGGTTTTCTAGAGAAGTTCCCATGATAATAACGTCGTCGAGGAAAACTCTGCAAGCGTCGCCTAAGAGATTATGTAAACACAACTCCATTAACTCCGCAAATGCTGAGGGAGCGTTGGCTAACCCGAAGTTCAAACGGGTGGGGCAATACTCCCCTCTAGTAGTTCTAAAAGCAAGTAGCGGTTGTGTCTCTTCCTCAATTTCCATTGTGTTGTAACCATCTTTGAGGTCGACACAGGTAAACAGGCAACTGTTACCTAGAGAGCTCAAAATATCTGAAATGCATGGCAACGGAAACCTCGTCAAAATAGTATGTGAATTTATGAGCCTATAGTCCACCACTACCCTTAGATCACCGCTCTTTTTTGGAATGATCAGTAGAGGTGCCGAGTGTTCGCTTGAGATGGGTCTTATATACCCCTTGTGAAGGGAATCTTCCACCCATTTTTCTATGTGTTTTAAGTACCTGTGGGGGAGGCGGTATTGTGGTCGGTACAATACCTTGGGCGCATCGTCTTTGAGTGTCACTTTAAATTTCATTAGCGGACAGATTGGTACTTCATCATCTTCTAAAGCTATAATATCTTTGTAGGACATGAGAAGGTCCAATAAAGTTTCCAGTTGATTTGGATCCGTCAAAGATGCACATTCGTCTTCTTCATTTTTAAAAGATTCTTGGACAATAACTTTATAAGTCTTCCGCAGTTGCGCTGCAGAAAGACCTTTTGACGAGGAGGCTAAATTGATATGGGAAGTTTCCAAGGGGGTATCAAGGGTAAAAAGAGGGTTTGCAGTTGTCAAAAAGGAGTTTGATTGTAAGGTGTGTTGCGCTGCAGACATATTTATAATATCTAAGAGAACTTGACCCTGGTCAACCGTGCTCATCACACTGCCAATAAATATACAATTATGGAGGAATGACTTTTCCGAAGTCAAAATGAGACGGTCAGGGGGGGGGGTATGTGCTAAGGAGAGAGCATTTACAGATAGAGTGGTCTTAGAGTATGGGTCTAATGTGACATTTTCGATGATAGATAATTTATATGTAGTATCAGTGTCAATTATTAAATCGTTTGCAAAGCTTGTATCCTTTGGGTAGAGAGGCAAGGAAGTGTTGTGATTTACTTGAGGTTTAGGAAGGCTTTGACGTTGTGGGTATATAGGAATTAGTGGCATAGAAATGTAAGCTGTATCAGACATAATAGAGATAGTGTTTTTGTGAGCTTCAAACCTAATGTTTGGTTGAGTTAAAAAATTTGTACCTAAAAGTAAATCGGCTTTGAAGCCACACAGTGAGTCGTCTATGACAATGAAATTTACAGGAACAACTATGTGTTTAATGTGGATATGCAAAATGGTAGTACCAATTTGATTGAATATGTCCCCGGTAATTGACTTCAGAGTTATCAGGTTTTTACTAGCAGTATTATTCCAAATTTGGTTTCCAATTCTACTATAAGAGATTTCTTTGAAAGGCTCGAATTAGAGCCGCTATCGATCAAGAAGCGTTTATTGTTTAATGTATAAGAGTTAAAAGATATATATCAGTATCGAGGAAGTAAGCTGGTCCAATGAGTGATTTGTATGTTGTCTTTTCATCTTTGATTATGTTTGTATTGTTTGCAAATGATGAAGACAAAGTTAGCTCCTGTGGGATTGTGCTTTGGGAGCTACTGTGTTTTGTGTTTGAATTTGAAAAAGAAGATGATATGGTTTGAGGTAAAGTGATATCAGAGTCTTCTATAGGTGTGGTTTGAGTAGAAAGATTTGAAAAATCAGGTGTTGAGAGAGAAGTTTGTTGTTGAGATTTGAAATTTTTGTTCTGTGGAGGTGTGTGGATCGATTCTTTTTTCTCTAAATGTGAATTAATAATGGATGGTTTTGAGTTTGAAAATGGAACTGCGTCATTAGTGAAAGAGGAGGAATAAGTTGCTACTTGAGGAGGAGAGAGAGAGCTCATATTATGATCAGAAGTGAAAATTTCAACTTGAGAGGAACTAAATGGAGGGTGAGGCTCTAAATATTTATCAAATGATCCGTCAGTGGGTAATATATATTGCTCAGAAACCCGAGTATGAGGCTCTAATAAAGAATCTGAAAACATTGCTTCAGTGAAATTTAAAATGGTATCAGAGGAATGTTTTTGAGAGTCAGGGGGTGTGCTCTGACCAAAATTTTCATTTGTAAGAGATTGATCATGGTTTGCGGAGGAAGAGAAATTTAAACTTAGGGATAATGGGGGTGAGAGATCATAGTTTTTCATCAACACAGCGAAAGAATTTGTGGAATCTTTAAATTGGAATGGAGACATAATAACAGAAGTAGAGGAAGAGTTTTGAAACCTGAAAATGTTGAAAATTTAGGCCCAATTTGTAATTTAAATTTAACATTGATTCCCTATCTAAAAGTAAATTTGGAGTAATATTATCTATTCTAGGGTGTGCTATGCTAGATATATTACTTTTGTCATGTGCCCTACTTAGTATTCTTTTCCGTCTGTAGGGGTTGAAAGTGCGCTTTCTTAACCCCCTGTTTTCACCATCCAAACTGTTTATTGATGTCTCATAGCTAATATCATGCCTAAGAGTGCTATGTGAGATGCCTACAGCATCGCTGTTCGTAACCTTCGCATCCTCTGTGCATATTGTATCACCTTTCTCCATCTCTCTATTCCTTTCCCAGTGCTCCATCTGCGTTGAAGCAAAATCAATATCAATGCATACACTTTCATTACTATATGCGGCATTTTGTGCCCCTAAACTGGAATCATCAGACAGCGATCATATATATTACTACACTTTCGCATGCTAGTGCGGTTGCAGCGAGAAGGGTTCTATCCCACATCCCTAGGATTACTAAAATGGGCGATAGGGTTAACCCTTGTGAGGTGTGAAAGCTCTGAGTCGGATTTTCCATTTACGTCATGTTCTACTTGATCTGTTTCTGTACCCATAGGTATTACTACCTCATTAAAATTATTATTAATATTAAAAGAAATATTATTATTAGTATTAGAAAAGGTATTATTGTTAAAATTAGAAATATCATTAAAATAAATATGATTATAAATGTTACTTCCATCTTTTGGCAATGGGCCAAAAGTAGGATCAAAAACCTGAACCTTAGTTAAGTGATGAGATGTTTGAGCAGGAGAACCTCTAGAAAAGAAAGCATTTTGATTAATATTATTACTTATAAAGTTTACAGATCCTGCCAACATCTCATCTGGTACATCCTCTGGAACGGCTAAGGATACATCATCATCTGCAGGATACTCAGAGCTGAAATGGAAAAAAGAGATATTATGGTCCCTATCTAGTGTATTGTGTGATTGTGAGCTAAGAGAGACGGCATTGGCGGGTTCGTCTTGATCACACATATACTTCTGAACATTTTCTGCGTTTACATATTTTATATTTTTATCTCTCTTTTTATCAAAATCACTCTCTGAAGGTAACAACACCTCATCTTCAGGAGAGTTCAAAGCTTTAAAAGAGAGCGAGTTAGCGTTTTGATTTCCATTTATAGTTGCCTGAGGATCGGCTTTATTTAAATTTGTAACTGAAATATTCTGAGAGGTGTCGTCGGAGTGAGCATTTAGATGATAGCTTTCAAGCCATTTGTGTGAAATATTTTTAAAATCATCATTTTGAGCAGCGGTGCCCATGTTAACTATAAGAAATTTCCTCTCAGTTACATTATTATAGTCATTTAAATAATTTATATTTTGAACATTATGCGACCTACTTTCAACATTAGTAGAGTGTGATTTAGTATTAAAATTACTTGGAACATTAAAACAATTAGTATCTAATATGGTATGTGAAACATGGGTAGCAACATTATCGTGAAATGATTTGCATGAGGCAACACCTTTATTTCATAATTTCTAGCGGAGCATTTAAATATCAAGAGTTCATATTTGCATGAAGCATTTTCAAAGTTCCACATTACAATTTATATTATTTTGATTTGTAAAAATATGCGACGAGAATCATTGTGATCTACATTTATAGGTGCATTCAAATTACAAGGAGATGTGGGGCTTGTTTCAACATTTAAATTTATATTGAAAATCTCCTTTGAACTCAATTTGAGTTTCCATAATCATATTTAGTTTTTATACAGAAAACCCATTTTTAAGAAATGTAGTGTGAAATTTAGGTTTATTTAATTTAACATGTGAACCAAATTCATGGAAAATTATAGGGGCGTGATAAGCAAATACATTTAAATCAGTTTTCTGGGGCTGGGGAATATACTAATAGATTTTCAAAATATGCTTATGGAAAATTAGATTTTATGATCTATCACATTTAAATTGCGTCAGAAAGCTCTCAAGAGTGGTGGAACTTTGCTATTTTTACCATTTATTCAAATTGTTGCCTCTGGGAGAGGGATGCTGAATCATTCTGATATTTTTGTGGTGATTCGAATCGTTCTGGAGCGTCAGTATAATCTTTTGGGGAGGAGTTTTGATGGAGAGAGATTGGTTTCTCGGTAATAGATTTCTTCATATTATGTTAGGAAAACGGTTTCTTCTGAGTGTGATGTGGTAATATAATTTTTACTTTGCATTATGAGCAAGAATATTCTTGGTGAGAATTATATGCTTGTGAGGAACGTGTGCCTTTTTGAGCGTGATGTGGCAACGTTTTTATTGTTTATCAATTTATATAGTGAAATTTGCGATAAAACTTTTATCATAAAGATGAGTAACATATGCCCTTCCAATATGGCAAAATGTGAATAATTTCGTGTTGTCCTCAATTTGGACGCTTAGTAGTAAAAATAAAATTTCCCCAAGAGTTTACTTTAATTTTTACGTTAAAGAAATGGCTATTTTTATTTAAGATATTCAAAAGGGGTGAAAACGGTTAATTTAAAATAATAAAAAATTGAAATTAGCCTTTATACTTTTTGAAACGTGAGATTTTGACTAACCTATATGTGCTATTGTTCCTGCGACTTCAGACTGGCAATCGGAGGTATATGTCTTGCGAGATTTTTTCACAAACTTCTTGAGGTAACTCCAGAGTGAAGAGGATCGCCACTCTCCCAAATCTACTTCTGGGATAATTGCTAATGATGCCTTGGGGTTAATTGCGCAAACAAACAAGCTTTTTCCAATAAAATTTTATTTTCAAATCTCAATCCCGATTGCCTAAAAATATACAAAAGAGTGGAATCAATAAAAAACAAAAAAAATACATTCAAACATGAAATATTAAAAAAGTATAAAGAAGATTAATATAAAATTTACACAAGTAAATTTTCCACCTGGATTATTATAAAAAGCTAAATAGGCATGTATGCAAAAGTGGTGTTAACAATATAATACACAACTTTGATGAAACATCAAAATAAATTACAAATAGGGAAATACATATACGTGATTCATAAATAGAGGGTAAGATTCAATGGTACAAGTAAAAATGGAAAGTTTCATAAAAACGCTGTTAAAATAAAATACATAAAAATCGAGGACCAAAAATAACTGCCCTGTAAAACGTTGTTAAAATAAATTACATAAAAATCGAGGACCAAGAATAACTGCCCTGTAAAACGTTGTTAAAATAAATTACATAAAAATCGAGGACCAAGAATAACTGCCCTGTAAAACGTTGTTAAAATAAAATACATAAAAATCGAGGACCAAAAATAACTGCCCTGTAAAACGTTGGTAATAATTAAGTACATAAAACTGCATTACATATCATACCGTATAATGACCATTTTCTTACAAGGAGGATATACCAATGTCAACCTCATATGAGACACAAACCAAATTCTAACTTAATAGTGTACATACCACTCTCATATACGATGAGGAAAACCTTAAAAATGTATAAAAACTTACATAGTACCTCCCTCAAACTCGGAGGGAAAAACATATTAAAATGTATTCAAAAAAAGAAAAAAATATATAAGTACAACTTAAATAATGTATCTCTAAAACTCGGAAAAAAATGTATTAAAAATAAAAAGTTATAAAACTCTTACAAAGAAAAAGGTTTTAACCAAAAACATAAAATGATTTCATAATACACATTCAAACTTTATAATGGTAACCTCCTGAAACTTATAGAAAATATATGAACAAAATTTGTTAGTAACTTCCTGAAACTTATAGAAAATACAATATTTAAAAATACCTTATCAGGCCTAAAAATTAAAATTTCCTGTATGTAAGGCCTGCGACTTCCTCCGAAAAATCGCTACCAAATAAATGTTTTAAGTTTATTTGGGAACGTACAAGCTTTCAAAACAAACATCTAAAGGGTTATAAACTACTTAAAGAAAAAGATTTTTAACCAAAAACATAAAATGATTTCATAATACACATTCAAACTAATGGTAACCTCCTGAAACTTATAGAAAATATATGAACAAAAATTTATTGAATAACCTCCTGGAAACTTATAGGAATAAATATTTTACAAAAATATATCAGGCTAGAATTAATTTTCTGCTATCATGGGCCTGGACTTCCTCCGAAAATCGCTACCAAATAAATGTTTTAAGTTTATTTGGGAACGTACAAAACAAAAATAATATATAAATATAATAATAATGATAATACACCACAAACAACTAATATAAATTGAAATAATATTAATATTTTTAAAAATCCATCTACTCAAAAAAAATGCTGTTCAAAACTCAGTCATAATAATAATAATAATAATAAAAGTAATATAAAAATACAGTCTCTCTCTTTTTCAACTCGCTGGCGATAAAATAATAAAAATAATAATAATTTAAAGATAACTTTCAGATCACATTCGCGTTCAGTTAAAATAGTGATAATATAAAAATTGGTAATTCATAACTGATGTTAACTTTGAGAGAGGAAAACAATTATTAAAGTCTTCAAAGTAACTTTGAAAAAAAAAAATTTTGCCATGACCCTGAGGCGACTTCATCCGAAGGTCATCTTCAAATAAGGGTGTTAGGCTTATTTGAAAATGTGATTTCAAAAGAAAATATAAATTTATAATAATTCTAATAATAAAAAACTTTTTGCCAACAGGGTTTTTTTCCCGGGGACATAGCTTCCCAAATTAAGGTAAAGGGAAATAATAATAATAATATAACTTACTTTTCCATCATTGTCTAAAAATATTTTTATATATAAATGCTTTCACTTTTCCCATGGAGTCTCCAGTAAAAGAAAAAACTTTATAATAATAATAATTATATAAAAAAAGAACTTTCACAACACCTAGTCATTCGCGTTCAAAAGAAAATATATCTATTAATAATAATAACTAAAAAAAAACATTCACAACACATATTCATTCAAGTATTAGGTCCCACGAAAAACGTGGAGCAAACCAGAATGCTAGTATTAGCCTATCTCGCCGAAAAACGATTAGGTCTGAGTTTACAACCAAAACTTGATACTGTGGAAAATTTGGTTTTTAACCAAACCTTCCCTAAATGAACTTTTCCTGAAAAGTTGCAGTTTGTAAGGAATATTAAATAATATGAGCAAGAAAATAGGACTCACCAGTTGAACGCATCAAAATTGGGAAGTGGAACAATACACATGTGATCAGAACTCACGTTTAAGCAAAGTGATTCCTCATGGGGAAAAGTTTGGGGGGGGGGGGGAGAAAAAAAGGGGGGGGGGAGTGGAGTTGGTATTCCCTTAAAATTGGGGGAGTCTCTCTTTGAGATATACGTGGGAAAATGGGGGAAAGCATCGGAAGACGCTTGCTAGCCAATCAAAAAAAAACGGGAAGAAAAATGGGAGGGGGGGGTGAGATTTATCCATATTTAAATAAAAAAAAATTTTAGGCTTTGAAGGAAAGTAAGTTTTTCCTTCAAAATAACTATGCAAAAATTAATTTTTGTATAGAGTCCCCTTTGCCAAAAAAATTTTTATTAAGCTAGTTTGGCAGACGGGTTTGAATAGATTGGTTCTATTGCGGGATACACTGGTGAAGTTGGTTTAGGTTCTGGTATAGGGGCTCTCTGAAGGACGGTGTACTGGATACTCGGTACTACCGAAGGGGCTGCCGGAGGAGCTGCAGGAGCGGATTGAATCGGACGGAGTCTTAGATAAAAGTAGTAAATTCCTACCGTACAGAGAATAACAATAAAAATGGAAAAACCAGATATGGAAAATGAATGGATGTTGATTAATTCCTGAGTCCGTAAAGTTTTGTTTATGTCATCTAACGAAGCGTCCCAATGTGGATGAATAGATTTTAGTTTCAACTTTGAAGTGAAAGAAGTTATATTTGGAAGGAAGTCATGAGATGTCTGTAGGTGTTCAGGAAACTGAGGGCCTCTTGAAAGCCAGTTGGTCTGCAAGGAAGAGTGTGGAGGGTATTTGAAAGAGTAATTCTCAGATACCAGGGTGCATCCTTGGAAGAGGGAGAATAATGCACCAGTGCCTAAATTTGGCTGTTTCATAGGGCAAGAGATAGAAGCGGTTATAGGAGAGGGAAAGGAGATTAAAGTATAGTTTCCAACTTTAAGAGTGTAAGGTAAATGGTAAGGATAGACATTATAGTTACAGAATGTGGTGTTGGGTTTAGAAAGTAAGGCTGACAAGATACAATCTTGATAATTTATTTGATGTATAAGATTTGAAGGAAAGCAAATGTAATTATCGTTTGAGTGCTTGCAAATATCTTCTGAAAGACTTGAGCTGTAGGTAAATTTTAATGTTTTATGGTTTAAAAAGTAATAAGGATAGGGGTTATGCAGTATGATTCTAGAATAAGTATCATTGAAAGGTGTTGGAAATGGGATGATGTTGAAAGTTTCATAAGGGGTTTCTTCGGAGAAGGGTATGATGGTGGATAATATGTAGGGGTGTTTTTCTTGGATATAAGACCAGGAGAAAGTAAGAAATTGGTAGAAAGTTTCACGGTTGAGAGGAAGTATTGGTTGGTGATGTAGAGTTTGGCTGCTGTTTTGAATAAGTTCAAGTATGATGTCATATGAATACAAATTTAAAGGAGTGTTATGTGTTTTGGCGTTTTCCCAGATGTTCTGAACTGTCCTAATAAGATTATATATATTATCTGAGATGGTCTTTTCTAAGTTGAGGTAAATATTTAACTTTAAGAGCTCTTGTTGAAGCTCTATTGAAGAAATTGATGAATTTACGTACTTTGAGATGATTGTTAAGTTATCTGTTATGGCTGTTAAGGTGTTGGTATTATTATGAATTTGTTCTTTTAAATTATACAAGTGGGTTCGTGTATCTTGTAACATATCTATTCTTGTTTTGAGCTTTTGGATATCATTCATGGTGGCGGTTCCAAATAGGTATTGCAACGCTGACCCGCCTATGTCCATAAGACCTCTTTTGATTTTCCTGGGGTGTGCTGAAGGCTGAGTTTTTACATGAGATAGAACCCAGGGATCTTTTGACAAAGCTAAGAATTTCTTTTGACTTTCGTCCAATAACCTTGTTATATAACTTAATTCTGGGGAGGTATTATTTTCATCTTGGTAAAATCTACTTCTATACCGGTTTTGCAAGTAAGGAATATAAATAGATGTTAGGTTATTATTTTTGCTTACTACCCTTTGTATTTGTTGGTATATTTCCTGTGAGCACCTTAAGTCTGTGTGTATTTCTAGATAGGAAGTGATGAATTTGATCTGTCCTATTCGTTTTGCTATGAATCCTGGGTGTACTTCATATTTGATTTCTTTTTCCAGAGCAAAGGAAGTTGATAATAATATTTGAACACAGAACCAAATTGCATGCATGATTCCTGTGAGAAAATATATTAAAAAAAAATTTTTTTTATGAGAGATGGTTTTCGTTTCAATATTTTGTTGTAAAAAAATATATCTTAATTCTTGGAAAATAGGCTTAACTTTTCCAATTTTGCATATTTTAAAATGTCTATTTTTAATATGTTTTTATATTTATACATTGGTGTAAATGTATAAATTGTTCTCCCCTTGGGGGTTTTTTAAAAGAAAACTAAATAAATATTCACGGCTTGTGATGTCTTGGTGGAAAACCTCTACCGCGAGGAATATTTTGTTGTGGTGGTAAATAGTATCGCATGCCACCTCTAGTTATTGTTGTTTGTTGTCTGTCCCTTAGAGCCATGGGATGAGGGATGTTTGTGTGTCTCATTGGGAAATTTGGCACGAAGGTGTGATCTCTAGATCTGTTATCCGGTGGGGAAGGAGGAGATGTATTTCGAGCTGTGGATGGAGGGAGTGGAATTGTGTCTTGAGGAGAAGGTAGTGGGAATGATGGAGGAGGTTGTAAAGGTTCTTGTGGGATAGGTGGAGGTGGTGGTCGTGGTGTTTGGATCGGATGTGCTACTTTGAAGTGATATTTTGGTGGTAAGGGGGGTGGTGTTGGAGATTGACTTTGAGATGCTGAAGGTTGTATGGTAGGTGCTGAAGAGTGTGATGGTGGAGATTCATCAAAAGATAATCTAGGGGGTATGTTGGTGGGAAAACCTTTAAAGGACATTCTCTTTGGAGGGGAGGGGGAGAAAAAGAAGTTTTTCCTTGGGCTTGGTAGGTGGGCGTGGGAGGTAGGTTGTGAATGAGATTGAGATGTGGGAGTTGAGTGAGAAGTTGAAGGAAGTGGTAGATGAGAACTAGGTGAAGGAGAGGAAGTAAAGGGGAGGAAAGGAGATTGAAGGTGGATGATGAGAAGGTGAGGTAGGGAGGTGAATCAGATTTGAGGTGGGGAGGGGGTCGGGGGGGGGGGGGGGGGGGTGAGAGTTTTCATGGTGGGGATTGCAAAGAAGGTGGAAGTTGTGGGGGGGGGTGGGGGGGGGGGGGGGGGGGGGGGGGGGGGGGGGGTTGAATTTGTTGAACTATATTAGGAGGGGGTTTATTAGATGGTACAAGATCACTCTTTGGTTTGGTAGTAGAAATTGGAATATTATTAGCTCTAAGTTTAGTGATTTTTATGTTGTCCCTATGCACAATAAAAGTTTTAGAAGTTTTTAAACATTGCAAAAGTAACTTATTGAAATGGACTAACTGTTTGACTAAGAACGGGCCGGTCCACTTCGAAAACAATTTCGGACTTTGCCTTGGTTTCTTGACGTCAATTACAAACACATAATCGCCAACCCTAATCGGAGTTGAAGTTGCCTTCTTATGTTGTTTATTCATTTGTGTTGTTGTTTCTTGCTGAAGATGTTGGCGAGCCTGGTCTCGAATGAGATTAGCCCTTTCTGCAAGGTCTTGAATGTAACTGTGAATAGGTTTTTGAGGTTCAGATCCTTTAGTAAAAGGAGATATGTAATTAGGAAGATCCCATGGAAGGCGTTTATTGTATGTGTACAATAAGAAATGTGGGGTGCAACCGATAGAAGAGTTAAAAGTGGAATTTATTGCAATTTGAGTGAAAGGAATTAATTTACCCCAGTCAGTGTGGTTCGAGTTTACGTAGTGTCTCAAATGATTTGCAATCTTTAACATTTCTCTCTCCGAGAGTCCGTTAGCTTCAGGTCTTCGAACGACGATGTTGACTGCTTTTACACCCCACTGCTTGCAAATCTCTTTGAAGAAGGTAGAAGTTAGTTCTGGCGCCCTGTCAGACACTACTACTTCAGGCGTACTATGGCGACATATAACTCGTTCTAGCAATGCCTGTGCTATATCTTTAGCTGTGTGGTGAATGAGAGGGACGAGTTCCACATATCTTGTGAGGCTGTCCTTCATCACCAATATATACTTGGCCTTAGTCTCTTTGCAGGTAGGTAGAGGGCCCAGCACATCGAGATGAAGTCTCGAGAATGGCTCTAGCGGGAGAGGGTAACTCTTTATTTCTGCAATCTTTGGCTTGGTACCTTTAACTCTCTGGCATGAGACGCAAGTTGTGCAATATTCCTTCACCAGAGTATAGAGTTTAGGAAATATGTACTTTTCCCTGATTCTATACACTGTTCTCTCGATGCCACAATGTCCAGATGGGAGAGAGTCATGGTTAAACTCAATGATAGAATGGATCATTGAGTCTGGTACCTGGAGTAAGAATGTGCCATCTTGTGTTGCATAATGTAAAATATCGTCAATGAGGACGTGTGGGAAAGTATCTGCAGTAGTGTCCTGCTGCTCAAGAGGTTTGTTGTGAGAGAGCAAAGGCTTGGCGAAATCATAAAGATCTTTCAACCTATTGCAGGCCTTTTGTTCCTTCACAAAGTTTTCTTTTGTTAGATGAAAGTTTGTTTTTGGTAAAATTGTATTCTGAGCAAGAGTGTACGTTAAAGGGGGTGGGTTGCGGCTTAAGTAGTCTGGAACTACATTGAGTTTTCCTTGTTTATAAATTATTGTAGGATTAAAATGTTGAATATATAAATTCCACCGCTCGAGTCTCCCAGAGAGTTGTTTGTGTCTGATGAGATGAATCAAAGGTTGGTTATCGGTAATGATAGTCACCTCATAACCAAAAATGGTGTTACGGAATTTGCGCAGTGCAAACACAATCGCCAGAGCTTCCAACTCCAGAGTATGATAATTTGTTTCCGCTTTAGAAAGTGATCTGGAAATAAAGGAGAGGGGTTTCTCCTTATTGTTGTCATCTAATTGATATAAAACAGCTCCCAGAGCAATATTTGAAGCGTCAGTGTTGATGAAAAATGGCTTTGTGTAGTCTGGGTAACACAACTGTGGTTGTAATAGTAACTTGTTTTTAAGTATTTCAAAAGCTTCCGCTTGTTCGGGACCCCATATGAAAGGGACGTTTTTGCGTATGAGTTGTGTAATAGGCTTAATAGTTTGGGAGTACCGGTCTAGTAAATGAGAAAAATAATTAAGAAACCCAACAAGAGACCGCGTTTCTGAGACGTCAGTGGGTGGCTTAAAAGCTGTAAGAGTTTTAAGTTTTATGGGATCTGGGCTTATACCCTCTTTGGAGATTTTGAAACCGAGAAAAAGGAGAGATGTTCGTAGGAATTTACACTTCGAAAGTTTCATTTTCAACCTGTTTTTCCGAAATGCATCGAAGACATTCTTTATGTTTTCAAGATGGTTTTCTAGAGAAGTACCCATGATAATAACGTCGTCGAGGAAAACTCTGCAAGCGTCGCCTAAGAGATTATGTAAACATAACTCCATTAATTTAGCAAATGCTGAGGGGGCGTTGGCTAACCCAAAGTTTAAACGAGTGGGGCAATACTGCCCTCTAGTAGTTCTAAAAGCAAGTAGCGGTTGTGTCTCTTCCTCAATTTCCATTGTGTTGTAACCATCTTTGAGGTCGACACAGGTAAACAGGCAACTGTTACCTAGAGAGCTCAAAATATCTGAAATGCATGGCAACGGAAACCTCGTCAAAATAGTATGTGAATTTATGAGCCTATAGTCCACCACTACACGTAGATCACCGCTCTTTTTTGGAATGATCAGCAGAGGTGCCGAGTGTTCGCTTGAAATGGGTTTGATGTACCCCTTGTGAAGGGAATCTTCCACCCAATTTTCGATGTGTTTTAAATACCTGTGCGGGAGGCGGTATTGTGGTCGGTACAATACCTTGGGCGCATCGTCTTTGAGTGTCACTTTAAATTTCATTAGCGGACAGATTGGTACTTCATCATCTTCTAAAGCTATAATATCTTTGTAGGACATGAGAAGGTCCAATAAAGATTCCAGTTGATTTGGATCCGTCAAAGATGCACATTCGTCTTCTTCATTTTTAAAAGATTCTTGGACAATAACTTTATAAGTCTTCCGCAGTTGCGCTGCAGAAAGACCTTTTGACGAGGAGGCTAAATTGATATGGGAGGTTTCCAAGGGGGTATCAAGGGTAAAAAGAGGGTTTGCAGTTGTCAAAAAGGAGTTTGATTGTAAGGTGTGTTGCGCTGCAGACATATTTATAATATCTAAGAGAACTTGACCCTGGTCAACCGTGCTCATCACACTGCCAATAAATATACAATTATGGAGGAATGACTTTTCCGAAGTCAAAATGAGACGGTCAGGGGGGGGGTATGTGCTAAGGAGAGAGCATTTACAGATAGAGTGGTCTTAGAGTATGGGTCTAGTGTGACATTTTCGATGATAGATAGTTTATATGTAGTATCAGTGTCAATCATTAAATCATTTGCAAAGTTTGTATCATTAGGGTAGAGAGGCAAGGAAGTGTTGTGATTTACTTGAGGTTTAGGAAGGCTTTGACGTTGTGGGTATATAGGAATTAGTGGCATAGAAATGTAAGCTGTATCAGACATAACAGAGATAGTGTTTTTGTGAGCTTCAAACCTAATTTGTGGCTGAGTTAAAAAATTAGTTCCTAAAAGTAAATCGGCTTTAAATCCGCAAAGTGAGTCATCTATGACAATAAAATTTACAGGAACAACTATGTGTTTAATGTGAATACGCAAAATGGTCGTACCTATTTGATTAAATACATCGCCGGTAATTGACTTCAAAATTATCGGAGTTTTTATTAGGGGGACCTTTATACCATATTTGGATTCTAATTCCGTTATCAGAGAATATTTAGATAAAGATGAGTTACTCCCTGAATCTACCAAGAAGCGTTTATTGTTTAATGTATAAGTGTTAAAAGATATATCAGCATCGAGAAAGTAAGCTGGTCCAACGAGTGATTTGTATGTTGTCTTTTCATCTTTGATTATGTTTGTATTGTTTGCAAATGATGAAGACAAAGTTAGCTCCGGTGGGATAGTGCTTTGAGAACTACTGTGTTTAGTGTTTGAAGTTGAAAAAGATGATGATTTGGTTTGAGGTAGAGTGATATTAGAGTCTATAATAGGTGTGATTTGAGTAGAAGGATTTGAAAAATCAGGTGTTGAGAAAGAAGTTTGCTGATGAGATTTAAAATTTTTGTTCTGTGGGGGTGTGTGGATCGATTCTTTTTCCTCTAAATTAGAATTTATAATGTGTGGTTGTGAGTTTGAAAATGGAACTGCGTCATTAGTGAAAGAGGAGGAATAAGTTGCTACTTGAGGAGGAGAGAGAGAGCTCATATTATGATTAGAAGTGAAAATTTCAACTTGAGAGGAACTAAATGGAGGGTGAGGCTCTAAATATTTATCAAATGATGGTTCGGAGGATAAACTATCTTGCACAGAAACATGAGTGTGAGTATCTAATAAAGAGTCTGAAAACAATGCCTCACTAAAATTTAAAATGGTATCTGAGGAGTCGTTTTGAGCGGGAGGTGGAGGGTGGGGTGGAGGGTCCTGAGAGAGATTCGCTTTTGTAATAGTTTGAGCGTGTTTAGAAGGAGAAGAGAAATCTATATTAGACATTAATGAGGGGGAGAGATCATAGTTTTTAATTAAATCTAGGAAAGAATGTGAGGAATCTGTGAAATGGAATGGTAACATATAATGAGAACAGGAAGGAGAGGTTTTAAAACCATGCTGTGTGTGTTCAAAATGTAGGTCCAATTTGGATTTTACATTTAAAATCAAATCCCTATCTAAAATCAAATTGGAAGTAATATTATCTATTCTAGGGTGTGCTATGCTAGATATAGTACTTTTGTCATGTGCACTACTTAATATTCTTTTCTGTCTGTAGGGGTTGAAAGTGCGCTTTCTTAACCCCCTGTTTTCACCATCCAAACTGTTTATTGATGTCTCATAGCTAATATCATGCCTAAGAGTGCTATGTGAGATGCCTACAGCATCGCTGTTCGTAACCTTCGCATCCTCTGTGCATATTGTATCACCTTTCTCCATCTCTCTATTCCTTTCCCAGTGCTCCATCTGCGTTGAAGCAAAATCAATATCAATGCATACACTTTCATTACTACCCTCATTTTCTCTCCTATATGCGGCATTTTGTGCTAAACTGGAATCATCCAGACGTGAGTCATATATATTACTACTACTTTCACTGTCCGCAATTGCGGTTGTAGCTTGAGAAGGGTTCCTATCCCACATCCTAGGATTACTAAAATGGGCGATAGGGTTAACCCTTGTGAGGTGTGAACAAACTCAAGTTGGGATTTTTTCCATTTTTTCGTCATGTTCTACTTGAACTGTTTTTGTTCCCATAGGTATTACTACCTCATTAGAGTTATAGCTAGTATTATGAAAATTAGAAAATGTATTATTGTTAACATTGGAAACATCATTAAAAAAATAAAAAGGATTATAAATGCTACTTCCATCTTTTGGCAATGGGCCGAAAGTAGAATCAAAAACCTGAACCTTACTTAAGTGATGAGATGTTTGAGCATGAGAACCTCTAGAAAAGAATGCATTTTGATTAATAAAGTTATTGTTTACAAAACCTACGGATCCTTCCGTCATCTCATCAGGTACATCCTCTGGAACGGCTAAGGATACATCATCATCTGCAGGATACTCAGAACTGAAATGGAAAAAAGAGATATTATGGTCCCTATCTAGTGTATTGTGTGATTGTGAGCTAAGAGAGACGGCATTGGCGGGTTCGTCTTGATCACACATATGCTTCTGAACATTTTCTGCGTTTACATATTTTATATTATTAACTCTCTTTTTATCAAAATCACTCTCTGAAGGTAACAACACCACATCTTCAGGAGAGTTCAAAGCTTTAAAAGAGAGCGAGTTAGCATGTTGATTTCCATTTATAGTTGCCTGAGGATCTGCTTTATTTAAATTTGTAACTGAAATATTCTGAGAGGTGTCGTCGGAGTGAGCATTTAGATGATAGCTTTCAAGCCATTTGTGTGAAATATTTTTAAAATCATCATTTTGAGCAGCGGTGCCCATGTTACGTATATGAAATTTACATAAAGTTCAACGTATTGTCATTTAAATTAAATATAATTTGAACATTATGCGACTACTTTTCACAGTTAGCAGAGTGTGTTTTAGCATTAAAATTACTTGGAACAGTAAAACAATTAGTATCTAATATGGTATGTGAAACATGGTTAGCAACATTATCGTGAAATGATTTGCATGAGGCAACACCTTTAAAATTTTCATAATTTCGCGGAGCATTTAAATAATAAGAGTTCATATTTGCATGAGAAGCATTTTCAAAGTTTACATTACAATTTGTATTATTTTTATTTATAAAAATATGCGACTGAGAATCATTGTGCTCTACATTTATAGGTGCATTCAAATTACAAGGAGATGTGGGGCTTGTTTCAACATTTAAATTTATATTGAAAATCTCCTTTGAACTCAATTTGAGTTTACAATCATATTTTGTTTTTTTATATAAAAAACCCATTTTAAGAAATGTAGTGTGAAATTTAGGTTTATTTAATTTAACATGTGAACCAAATTCATATTCATTATGAGAATTATTGATAGGCAATACATTTAAAATCGAGTTTTTACCCAAATTTTGAGAATCATCTTAATAAAGTTTTCAAAATGAGCCTAGTGAGTGGTGCGTTTTTTGTGATCCTATTCACCATTTAGACATTGAGCGTCGAAAGCCAAGAGTGGTGGGAACTGCTATTTTCTTATTCATATTTATTGTAAAAGGTGCAAATTTTGGCGCCTCTGGAAGAGGGCTGCTGTAAATCATTCTGATATCATTTGGTGGTGAGATCGAATCGTTCTGGAGCGGTCAGTAATAATCTTTTGGGAGGAGCTTCTTGGCATGGAGAGAGATTGGTTTTCGGTATCGATTTCTTCATATTGTGTTAGCGAGATAAGAATCGGTTTCTTCGTAGAGTGGTGATGTGGTAAGCTAATAATTTTTAATTGGCATTATGGAAGCAAGATATTACTTGTGAGGAATTATAAGGGTGGCGTGTGAGTGAACGTGTGTGCACTTTTTGTGCGTGTGATGTGGCAACGTTTTTATTGTGGTATCATTTATAGTGAAAGTTTGGGATAAAACTTTTAATCATTAAAGATGAAGTACTATGCGCCTTGCAATATGCAATGTGAATTAATTTCGTGTTTGTCCTCAATTTGACGCTTAGTAGAACAATAAAATTTCCCCAAGACGTTTACTTTCAATCTCTTTACGTTTAAAGAAATGCTATTTTATTTAATATTCAAAAAGGGTGAAAATTGAATTAAAATATTAAAAATTGAAGATAGCCTTTATACTTTTGAACGTGGATTTGTGAGGTAAGCCAATATGTGCCTTTGTGTATTCCTGCGACTTCAGACGTGGACCATGCGCAGTATATTTCTGCCCCGAGATTTTTTCACAAACTTTCTTGATGGTAACTCCAGAGTGAAGAGGATCGCCACTCTCCCAAATTCTTCTGGGATAAATGCTAAAAGTGATGCCTTGGGGTAATTGCACATTACGAGTACAATTTTCCAATAAAACTTTTTATTTTCAAATCTCATCCGATTGCCTAAGTCAAAAAAATGAATATTAATAACAAAGAAAAATGATGAAATAGTGGAAATATATCATCAAGGTTTCCATTAAAAACTCAAAAATTAATAGGACACATCGCTCAATAAAAAACTTTGAATATACTCTACAACAATATTATCAGTCCTGGAATGGTGGATATATGATAAATATTACAGTATGGACATGGTGGATATATGATTTTCAGCCACTTATAATACACCAATTTAACTACATTCATAGCTATCAACACACAAATTTTCAAAATCCATGAAATGTTATAAATAAAAATTTGAGGAGCAAAAATAATGAAATCAAGAAAATAAAAAGATATAAGAAAACCAAATTTTACTAACGATACATTAAAGAAAGGATTTACCAAAACAGAACATACATAAAACTGAGGACCTAAATTGCCGGTCATGTTATACCTCGTTAAATAATAAATTTCATAAACCTGGAGTACATATCATACTGTATAAAAAGACCATTTTATTGCAAGGAGGATGTACCAATTTCATCCTCCTATGTAACACAAACCAAATTCTAACTTAATAGTGTACATACCACTCTCTCATATACGATGAGGAAAACCTTAAAAATGTATAAAGAACTTACATAGTACCTCCCTCAAACTCGGAGGGAAAAACATATTAAAATGTATTCAAAAAAAGAAAAAAATATATAAGTACAACTTAAATAATGTATCTCTCAAAACTCAGAGAAAAAAATGTATTTAAAATAAAAAGTTATAAAACTCTTACAAAGAAAAAGATTTTAACCAAAAACATAAAATGATTTCATAATACACATTCAAACTTTATAATGGTAACCTCCTGAAACTTATAGAAAATATATGAACAAAATTTGTTAGTAACCTCCTGAAACTTATAGAAAATACAATATTTAAAATTACCTTATCAGGCCTAAAAATTAAAATTTCCTGTATGTAAGGCCTGCGACTTCCTCCGAAAAATCGCTACCAAATAAATGTTTTAAGTTTATTTGGGAACGTACAAAACAAAAATATCTAACTAAAGTTATAAAAACTCTACAAAGAAAGATTTAACTAAAAACATAAAAATGAAATTCAATAATACACATTCAAACTTTATAATGGTAAACCTCCTGAAACTTATAGAAAATAATATGAACAAAACTTTGTTAGTAAACCTCCTGAAACTTTATAGAAAATAACAATATTTAAAAATCCCTTATCAAGGCCCTAAAAATTAAATTTCTGTATGTAAGGCTGCGACTTCTCCGAAATCGCTTCTACCAAATAAATGTCTTAAGTTTATTTGGGAACGTACAAAACAAAAATAATACATAAATATAATAATAATGATAATACACCACAAACAGCTAATATAAATTGAAATAATATTAATATTTTTAAAAATCCGTCTACTCAAAAATGCTGTTCAAAACTCAGTCATAATAATAATAATAATAAAAGTGATATAAAAATACAGTCTCTTTTTCAACTCGCTGGCGATAAAATAATAAAAATAATAATAATTTAAAGATAACTTTCAGATCACATTCGCGTTCAGTTAAAATAGTGATAATATAAAAATTGGTAATTCATAACTGATGTTAACTTTGAGAGAGGAAAACAATTATTAAAGTCTTCAAAGTAACTTTAAAAAAATTTTGCCATGACCCTGAGGCGACTTCATCCGAAGGTCATCTTCAAATAAGGGTGTTAGGCTTATTTGAAAATGTGATTTCAAAAGAAAAATATAAATTTATAATAATTCTAATAATAAAAAAACATTTTGCCAACAGGGTTTTTTTTTTCCGGGGACATAGCTTCCCAAATTAAGGTAAAGGGAAATAATAATAATAATATAACTTACTATATATATATATATATATATATATATCTAAATAGCTTTCACTTTTCCCATGGAGTCTCCAGTAAAAGAATAAAACTTAATAATAATAATAATTATATAATATACCTTGTATAGTATAATATTATATATATATATATATATATATATTATTATATATAGTATTATATATATATATAATATATATATATTATATATATATTTATATATATATATAGTATAAATATATATACTATATATATATAATAATTATATATATATTATATAATACTATAATTATATATTATATAATATATATATATATATTTATATATATATATATATAATATATATATATATACACCATTGTTTAACTACATTCTAGTGCAATGATATAGTTTAAGGTGAGGTATCAAACTTAAATATCTTTTATAATTCTCAGAATATTAGTAATAATATAATAAACATTTGTAAAATTGCAAGTAGACAGTGTAAAACGTTGGCAGATTCATTTTGTTATGTGTGTGGATATTATGCTAGTTCTAAGCACATTTCCACCAAAATTGTGAAGGGAACCAAGTATTGGATAGCGTACAGGCTCTACTTTGGTATGCCTATTGGTGATTAAGATAAGCACTGGGCACCTCATTATATGTGGAAGTTGTAAAACAACCCTAGAAGGATGGCTAAGAGGAACAAGAAAAGCAATGCCTTTGGCTATTCCCAGAATATGGCGAGAGCCAGCGAATCACTATGATGACTGCCACTTCTGCATGGTGAATATTACAAAATATGGAAAAGGTAAAGGAAGGCAATCTCTTCCATACCCAGATATTCTCTCATCCAGAACCCCAGTTTCTCATAATGAAAACTACCCTACAGCCTTCACCCCCCTTCTGTAAGTATAATTGTTCTATGACCAAGTCCCATTACATATAAAAAAAGAAATGTAGTTTTCTCAAATATATGTAGAGCTACTTTCTATAATATATATATATATATATAATATATATATATATATATATATATATATATATTATATATAACTATATAACTATATATATAACTATATATATATATATAATATATATGTATATACTATGTGTATGTATATATATATAGTATAATATATAATAACTATATTATTATATTATTATATATATAGAGAGTTTTTTCTTTTTCTTTTTCTATAAGATGAATGAGCTCATATGAACATATGCTTAAATATGCTTAAATCCTTGAAATTGATGGAAAAGAATGCTCATATTTCAGTATGATGTCTTCCTTTACATTCCGTACCGTGCTAAAGGAATATTAGAAAAGTTTACTAGAATCCAATTAACAAAACAGCTGCTAAAAATGCTCAATCTGATTGTTATACAAAATGGGTGCCTTATGTCATTAAAGTGCGTTATTTTACACTCGCATATCTTGCACTTTTTCGAGAGAACTTTAAGGGGAAGTAGGTGAAGAACATGTGAAAAGATTCAGCCAATATTCAGACAATGGAAAAAGGCTATACATGGACGTTGAGATAGTGCCATTGATGGGTGATTATATGTGGGTTTTTGCAATAAGAGAACAATTGGATTCCATAAGAGAAAAGCACGATCCACAAAGAACTTTTAAATGCAAAGTAAGCATGTTTTTGGCATATGAAAGCAATTGATTATTATTTTGGAGATATTAAAGTATGCATATTTCAAGTCAAAGTCCTTTTTTTAAGTTACTTGGTTTCTATAAATTTAAACCCCTCAAATAAAAATATTGTAATAGTACCTACAGTGAGCTCATTAACAAACTTAACAAACTGCCAACCTAAAGTTGCGAATAACTCTCAAAGTATCAGATGAATGAAAAATAAATGAAGGTCCATTTTACTGTGTTCAGCGGTAAAAAATTATATAAGATTCAATAAAGAATAAAAAGAAACATTTTTGTGCTACATAGTGTTGTTGAATCTAACAGTTTCTCAATTTTTTACCAACTAAGTAGGAAGTATCGGCCATATTAACCGATATCGATACGAACAAAAAAGGCGATAATACCGATCCCTATACTATCCGTTACATCCCTAATATTATATAGTATGTATATATATATAATATATACTATTATATATATAATATTATATATATTATATATAGTATATATTATATATATAATATATATTATTATATATATATATATATATATATATATATATATATATATATATATTATAATTATATATATATATTTATATATATATTATATATATATATATATAGTATAATACTATAGTATATATATTATATATATATAT
>JABUQX010099405.1:0-35654 GCA_015478945.1 Trachelipus rathkii
ACCAGGAAAAGAGAGAGATCATACTACTGCTTCTTTCTCGGGTGGTATATAGCGGGCTTGCACTGGTTTTTTGTTAGATTATTTTGTGTGCATGGAGGAATTTCCTTGTTGTTGTGTCTAGAGTATTTTTATTTCATGCTGGTACCAGTCTATAATTCAAAAACTATATCTCATTACTGGCATTGTGTCCATACCTTAATTGCCTCTATTTTTGTTTTTTGGTTTTTAATTCAGTTTTTTATATTTTCTTAATCTTGAGATGTATTCCTTTTTAATTTCTCTTTCATAATTTTGTTTTCAATCTTGTCTGACTCCTCTACTTCAAGGTATTTGTAAGTTCTTTCCTGTTCCAGTTCTTTGATTAAATTACAAATTGTAATTGTTTTCAGCAATGTATCTTTCCAAAAGGTCTAAGGACGCACACTTTTCCAACAAAAATCCATTCTAATATCCGCTGAAAATCATTAAACACCTTTATCTGTCTCTCTGGGCTTCCTCTACTTGCATACAACTTTAAATCGTCCATGTAGAAGAGATGAGAGATTCTCTTTCTTTCTTTCTCGGTTCTTTTATTTATTCTGTACCATTTCTGTTGTTGATCAGGTTACTAAGGGGTTGAGGGCTAAACACGATCAGTGGCCCTGTGCAGCTCAGGGCCACTGTGTCGCTCTTTCACTTTTCATTTTTATTTTCATAAATTCCTTTCTCGTGTGTAGCTTTTAAATTAATTTTCCACATTGCCATTACCCTTTTCATGAATCTTTTTATTTTTTCTCACTTTGTCGATGCTCATTATTTCTTCGCCACGAATGGGTACAACTATCATAGCTTTCCTGTAATTATCACGTCATGCATAGATTTTTTTTGCCCTTTCCAACTATTTCAATTATCATTTTATTTATCAATAGCTATTCTTTTTGCACCATAGGTATGTCTATACATCCCTTTTGCTTTTCACTAATGATGTTGCTACTTTCTCCGTGTTTTATATAATCTTTGGGTCAGAACTCCTGTTATAATACTTTATATGATGTGGGAAGGCATGTTATAGGTCTATAGGAGATCCGGTTTGTCCCTTCTTTTTTGGATAGGGTTGTTTCACCATGTTTATGACGGCAGTGCGGGATGTCTACTCTTTCATCCATTATGTTATTTAAGCATTCTGTTAGGTGGTTGATTAATGATGTTAGTTATTTTTAGGCATATGTTCTGGACCTTGTCGTTTGCACATGACATCATTTTATTAGTCTTCTTAATCAAGTCCTTTACTTCATTTAGTATCTAATTATCTGGAACTTCATATTTCTTATAGATGTTATTTTGGAATATTTCTGATACTCTCTTAACACATTGCCTCTCTACATTAAGCGACACAAGGTTTTCAATATATATTTTTTCAAAATCCTTCGACCTCCTCTGTTTTGGGTGGCTATCAAGCACTGTTATCTTTGGTATTTCGTAATTCTCTATAAAATTTACTTGATTTTGAGACGATAGTTTGTTTTACTTTTTTTTTCTTTTTTCGCGTCATTTGTACTTTTTAATCTCTTTCCTTTTGCTGTTAAAGATAATTTTCTTCTTACAAGAGCGTGTGTTAATTTATCTCCGATTCTAATTCTTTTCTATTTACTAATTTTGTGCTTTATTCTTTGTTCTTCAAACTATTATTTCCCATTCTGTTAACATTGTGAGCATTCCAATTTCTTTTCGAAGAGTATTTATTTCATTCGTAAGTCTAATCTTCCATGGTGGCATCATATTCTTCCTTCCTATATTTGGATTATTTTTCTTATCTTTAAACAGTATGAAACTCCCAATTGTTTCTGCTACTTGCTGCTGATGTAGCCATAATAAGAGTATCTGTTAGTCTCTTGTAGACTACATTTGGTGGTTCAGGGTGGCAAGTAACTCCTAATTTGCACTTGGCAGTAACTTTGTTAAGCATAAACCATTTTTTAATCTTTCTTAAACTTGTTCTCAGCTTTTCAATACCCTGCAAACCCATATCCCTCTTCACGGTAGTATATAGCTATTTTGTTCAACAATTGTTCATCAATTGCATTTTTCTTCTCTATTGTCACCATTTGGTGGTTGTACATCATTAATGGTTTCTTTCATTCAAATCTCTGTCATGCGTTCTGATACAGCTAGTTCTCTCATAGTCCTGACCTCTCTAATCTTTCTGTTTGCGTCATTATTATCATTAACCTTTGGTTATAATGATATATGTTATGTATATGTATATGTATATGTATACATATATATATATATTATAATATATCATATATTATATACTACTATATAATATATATATATATATATATATACTATATACTATATATAATATATAATTATATATATATATATACTATAATATATATATATAGTATATATATATATATATATTATATTATATATATATATTATATATATATAATATTATATAGATTATATATATATATTATATATATATATATATATATATATATATATATATATTATATTATATATATTATATATATACTATATATATATATATATAATACATATATATATATATAATATTATATATATATATATTATATATTTATATTATTATATATCTATATATCTATATATATATATGGTATTAAATACTATATAATCATATATATAATATTATATATAATATACTATAATATATATATATAATATATATATTTATATATATATATATATTAAATAAAAATTAATTTCTAAATTCGACTAAAAATAATTTAGAATTTAAATGTTTTAAAAATTAATTTAAAATTTAAATGTTTTAGAAATCATTAGAAATATTTACCTCATGTTTCTTTATATTATATGAGTTATTATAATAATTACTCTATATATATAATTAATATAAATCGAATTAACTATATTCATATTTCCTACATCATAGGAGTGTAGATTGCTTTTCAATATGTAAATAAAATTCTTAATATTTAATCGACTTGACTAAATAATATTTTAATTAAAAAGATAAAAAAGCATTATATGTCAAAAAATATGCCAAATTTATATAAAAAAATTATATATCAATTATTTTATGATAATCTTATTAAAATATTTGCATAAAAAATAATACGGCAATTATTTTTAAAATAATTTTGGTTTTTTTTTGCTTAATAAAATTTCCCAAAAGAAAATTTTTTTTGGGGGGGGAAAAGTTTTAATTTAATTTAAAAAAAACCAAAAGTTTTTTTTTTACTTTTTTTTTATAGTTTCCTTAACGAGGTTATTGAACAAATAAAAATTGAAACGACCGCCATAAAAGTTCAGAAGAAGGAGGAGGAGGAGAAGAAGGAGAGGAGAAGAAGAGAAAAAGAGGGAAGGAGAGGGGGAGAGGAGGAGATTTGGAAGAAAAAGGAGGAGAAGGAAAGGAGAAGAGGAAGAGGAAAAGAGAAAGGAGCAAGAAAAAGAGAAAAAAGAGAAGGAAAAGAGCAGAAGAAGAGAGAGAAGAGAAGGAGATATGACTAAAAGGAAGCAGAAGAGGAGGAGGAGAGAGAAGACGAGAGAGAGAATAAAGGGGGGGATTAGAAGGAGAAAAGGAAAATTGGAAGACTCGCTACTTTATTGATTAAATACAAGCATTTGATTTAAAAAAATGGGGAAAAAAATTTTTTTTTTTTCTCTTGTAAAATTGGAAAAAAATTCCAATCTTTAATTAAAATTTTTTATTTAATTTTTTTTTTCCTCTAGGAAAAAACCTTTTCAAAAAGAAATATTGGAAAATTTAAATATATATTATTATTTATGTAATATATATAATATATATTTATAAAAAAATTTATTATTTAAATATATATATTATTATATAATATGTATATAATAATAAAATATTATTTATGCTATAAAAATATATAAATAATTAATATTATCTATCTTAACAATATACCTACATATTAACAGTAAGACTTTACTTTTGCTCAAAAAAAAAATCATCATCATCATCCAAGGACTAATCAAGTTCCGATCGAACTCACCTGCACACTGACCAACTCACATCCATCCATCCATTAAATCATCATCAAACATCAAAAACATCGAATCAATCAATCCATACCACCTTCTTTTTTTTTTTTTTTCCAAGATTTGGGGGGGTGGGGGGGGGATGTGGGGCCGGTTTTTTTTTTTTGCCAAAATAACCACCGGAACTCAGACAAAATAGGTAAGTAAGAAGGGGCCCCAGACACTATTTTACCCCTTTTAGGTTTTGAAAAGGAAACTTCCGTGGGTTCCCGCAGTCAGAATAAACAAAAACAATTCAACGCATAAAGAATTCTACAACAGGAATACGGATTTTCTCCTCCTACTTTTTTTGGGGCCAAATTCCCCTTAAGTCCAAAATTGGTGACGGGTTTTTTTTTTTTTTCCAATCCACCTGGGGCCAGGGGCCTCCCCTTCACCAACAAAAAACCCTTTGGGCCATTCAAAACTAATTAATTAGGGCCCTTTTTTTTTTTTGCTTTTTTTTTCTCCTTCCCCCTTTGGCTTTTTAAACTCCAACGAATTTTCCTCCTCTTTCAGGCCCCCAATTCCTTTTACCTTGACTCCAAGTCCCCAACCAATTTTTTTTTTTTCTTCGGTTTCTTTCCTAATGTGTACGCTGGCTCCAGCACCAAAACTTTTCCAAAAAACTAAAAATCTTTTAAAAAAAAAAAAAAATACCATCTTTCAATTCTGCAAAATCCATACCTTACCATTCCAAAATCCCTTTTTTTCTTTTCCAAACTATGAAAAAAAAACCAAAAATTCATCTTCCAATGGCGCATAATTCCCTGGGGTTTTTTTTTTTTTTAATTTTTCCTCATATTTATGAATTAATTCTCTATAGAGTCTTCAGCACAATTCAGCTTTGCTAAGCCTTTCAAAAGTTTTTTTCCATTTTCCCCTCCAACTAATTATTTCTTTAAATGCTTTTGCTCCTTTTCTTATCGCCAAAAACAAAACCATGCCAAAATTGGTCCCCATCTGAAAAAAAATACAATTTGTTTTTTTAACCCTTTAAGTCCTTTTATTTTAAACCTTTTTCTTTATTCCTTGGGACCTAATATCACATTAAAAATTGGCATTTTAAAAACCACAGGTAAAACAAAAACAAAATTAACCACTAATGCAAAAACATAAAGCTTTTCAACTTCCCAAAGACTTAAAGTTCCCCTTTTTTGCCATCTACCCAAGGAATTTTTGTTAAATATGCCCACCCAGCCAAACCTTCCCCTAAAAAACATTCCCCGTAAATAAAACTTTTTTTCTACTAAACCAATTTTAAATTTGATTCAAAAAATCCCCCCGTCTTTCCCTTTTTTTTCTTTTCCCTTTCCTATAAAAAAATATACTTCCCTAAAAAAGTAAAAATTTTTTTTAAACCTCAGACATTTTGGTTTTTTCCCAGTTTTGCCCCTTCGCCCCCTATTCACATAACCTTTCCCCAAACACCCGTGGGAACCTTTCCCCAAAACCTCACCTCACTACCATAAACCCTTTTAACTCCTTAAAAATTCTTTACAAAAAAATTTTTAACTTTTTTCCAAAAATTTTTCCCTCTTTTTCTTCAACACCATTGGGGCAACCCCCTTTTTTTTTTTTTTTAAACCAATAACAATGATAACTTCTCCAAACTCCCTTTTTTCCCCTTTTTCCCCCCGATTTTCTCGGCCCAATTACCAAAATCAAAATAATTCCGGCTAATCAAATAGTTTAATTGAACAAAAGCCTTTCTTTTCCCCAAAACTCTTTCTTTCCATTCTCCAATCAAATTCTTCACAACCTTTTCCCCCCCCTGCCCACTTTTCTTTTCCCCTCTAAAATTTTTCTTTTCCTAAAACCTTTTTAAACAGTTCCACCCCCCCCCCCCCTGGGAAAATAAAACCACGGGAAAGAAGATTAAATTATTTCCCCCCCCTGCCTCCCAACTTCCCTTGCCCCTAATTTTTTGAATATTAAACAATCACTTTTTCAAACCTCAAAATAAACATTTACTTTTTTAATTCCTTCTTTTTAGAAAAGCTTTCCCCTTCCCCAAAAACACCAATTAATAATCCAAAAAAAACTAACAACCTTACTTAAAAGGAGCCTTTTTTTTTTCTCTTTAATTTACTTTTCCTATCAAAACGCACCTCATAACAAAATCCAATAAAAATTTAAAAAATACAAAATTTTTTTTTTTTTATCCCTCTTTCTCCTTTCCTTTCAATTTTTTTTTTTTTTCCCAATCAAAAAATTTTTTGGGTTTTTTTTTTCAGTTAAAAATATTTGATTTCCCCATTAAATCCCCTTTTTTTCCCCACTTCTTAATCAAAAAATTCCCCCTTACTCCCTCAACCTAACCCAAAAAAAGTTTCCCCCCTCAAAAGTCCCACTCCGAAACCAACTTTTCTTTTTTTTTCCAAAACAAAATACTAAAGAAAAATAACAATTATAAATTGCTTTTCCAACAATTCAGTTAAAAAAAAACTAATTTCCCCCCCTGATACTTTCCCCCAAACCAAATTTTTCCCCCCCTTTTTCCTCTAATACATCAGTAAAAGAACCATTATATAAGGGTATTTTAATTCCTGGCCCTTTCTTTCCTCCCAAAATTCCCCCTTCGAAAACCAAAAATTGGGGGCCCCCCCCCCTTTTTTTTTTATAAGCGCCCCCTTTTGGTTTTTTCCACAAAACTTCCCCCAAATCCATTTCCAAAATCCCCCATCTTCCCCGCCTCCATTTCCTTTTTATGATTTAAATTTTCCCACCAAGTAAAATTTTCCCCCAATCCTATACCTGCCCCCATATTAATTTTTAATGAGACTCAAAGAAATATTTCTTTTTTTTTTCAAGTTTTTTTTTTATCGCCCCTCAACTTTTTTAAAAAACCATTAACCCCCTCCCTCCTTATTAATTTTAATCTCTTCAATCCCCCAATAAACAAATTTACCTAATTTTTTTTTTTTTTTTTCCTTGGCACCCTATTGACCCTAAAGAATCCTACTAAGAACCCAAGAACCCTATAGAACCCTAAACCAATGAATCTTTTAACTAACCTCATGAATGCTTAAATTAGTATAAATAAATATCGTCCAAACTATATATAAATATAATAAAATTAATGTTAATAAATTATAAATATTTATAAATATTATATATATAGTTTAAAATTAATGTAGATAATAAATAGTAATATTAATAATAATAATAATTATCTTTAGAAAGTAAATTACCGTATGTCTATTGTTAAGTTTTAATCAAGATAATTAGTATAATATACTAAAATAAAATAAAATAAAACATGTATGTTAATAATATAATTTTTAATTAATATTTTAAATAAATTTTTTTTTATTTTTAAATTAATAAAATAAAATATTTTTTAATATTTTTTTTTTTTTTTTTTATTTTTTTTTTTTTTCCCCCTTTTTTTTAAAAAATTTATTTTTCTTTAAACACCCTCCCCCATTGAACCCTTTAAAAACTATTGTAGGTCCGGTTTTTATTTTCACGTAAAATCCCCTTTCCTTTTTGAAAAGAAAATTCGAAACCCTAAAAAATTTTCTTCGTAAAAAATGAGTCCCCTTTGGAGACTAAAAAAATGTCAAAAAATAATTAAAACTTAAAACTTTTCTCAATTTTTTTAAACCCAAAATTTTTTTTTCCCCTTTGAGCGTTTTTGTTAAGTTTTTTTTTTTTTTTAAAATGAAAAATGAAAAAAAAATTTTAAACAAAATGTTTTTTTTTTTTTTTTTAAAGTAAATTGTATTAAGCCGGTAAACAGTGATTGGAAAAGAATAATTTTTTTTTTTCACATTTCTTTTTAAATTTCCTTTAAAATTTTTTAATTTTTTTTAATAAATAATAAATAAGAATTTTTCATTTGTTTCCAATAACCCCAAATTTTTTTTTTTATATGGGTTTTTTTTGAAAGGGTTTATGTCGAAATTAACTTCCTTTTCACATTTAAAAATTTTAAAAAATTTCCCCGAAAAAAAGCTACCTCAAAAAATTTTCGGTTCCCCGATAGAAAAAAGATTGCGGGGGTTTCTTTTTTTTTTTTTTGTAAATCAAAGAATTGTCTTTCTAACCAATGGGTCCCCTTTTCTTTTGGAAAACCCTAAAGCCCCCGGGAGGGGGGGGGGCGTTCCAACGTTGGGGTCTTCCCAAAAAAAGGGGTTTTTTCCGTTGGAAAAGGCCCTTTTTTAAGAAAACCAATATTGTTTTTTTTTTTTTTTTTTTTTTGAAATCCTTTTTTTTTTTCCCCCCCCCCCGGTAAGTTTTTTTTTAAAAAATAAAAAAGAGGCAAGAACCTTTTGGAATGAAAATGAAAAGCACAAAAAGGTAAAATGGAAAAACAAAAAGAAAAACCTTTTCAAGTGTCCCGAAATTCAAAAGAAAATTTTTTTTTTTTTTTTTTTTCCCCAAATTTTTTTTTTTCCCATTTTTTTTTTTTTTTTTTTTTTTTTAAATTTCACAAAAAGTAGAACTTTGGCAAAATAAAAAAGTTTTAAAAATTATTTTTTCCCCCAAGGGAGGCAAAGGAAAAAAGGTTTTTTTTTTTTTTCCCTTAAGGTATAAAAAACAAAATTTTGAAATTTTGCCCTAAAAAAGGAAAATCCCAGCCAAAGTTGGGGGTAAAAATCAGACCTTTATGGCGGCAAAGACTGTAACCCTTTTGCTTTTAAAGTTGGGTTTTAAAACACTTTCTATTTTAAGGATCCCACCTAGGATAGTCCATCCGCGGCCCAAAAAGAAAGAAAAAAAAAAATACAGTTTAATGGTAATCCAATTGTATCCTCTGAACTAAAAAAGGAAAAAAATAGAAACTTAAAGGTTTTCTTTATGCTCAGTTTGGGTATTAAACTAGTTCGACCAGGTCATTGAAAAAATTTTTTTTTTTTTTGGAACCTTTCAACTAAATTTAATGTAATTTTTCAGCCTTTATAAAGTTTTTTTGTTTTTTTTTTTAATCCTGTGTCTTTTAAAATTAATTTTCTCCTTAACTTCCTAGCTATATATATTCAAAATCTCTTTAATTCGTCCCAAAAAATCCCCGTCCCCGAATTAAATAATTTGCATGTAAAAACAAAAAAAATAATTAAATATGTTAATATATATCATAAATTTATAATATAAATTATAAGATAATTTAAAAATAATTATATATATATAATTATTATATAGCTATTTTATTATTTATATATAATAAATATATATTAAATAAATTATTATATAACATTTAACTATATTTTTATTTATAATTAAATTTATAAAGTATAATATATAAAATAAAAAAATAAATAATATATAATAATATTAAATTAATAAAATTATTTAAAATATTATATAATATATTTTATTAAAATTTATAATATATAATATTCATTATAATATTTTAAATAAACAATATATATAATTATATCATTATAATAATATTTTTATAATATATATAATTATATTTATTATATTTAAATAATAATTAGGAAAGAGAAAGGAAAGAAGAGAAGAAGAGAAGAAAGAGTTTTTTTTTCCTCTCACCCCTAAAAAAGTTTTTTTAAAAAACTGAAAAAATTACAAAAACAATAATTTTTTTTTTTTTTTCCCCCACATCAAATCCACAAAAAAAAAATCCAAATTCCCTTTTAAATAATTGTCCCCCCCCCTTCAAGCCTTCACACTACAAGAGATATATGGACACTCAAATTTGGAACCGCCATCAAAAAATCCGTAAAAGAAAAAATTTAAAAAAATCAATTTTTTTTTTTTTTTCCCCCTCTTAACTTTTTAAAAAAATTAAATTAAATAGATACATTTATATTGCAGCATTTAAAATTTTTTTAAAAATAATACAAAAAAAGATGTTATAACTCAGCCACAAATTCAACTTAATTTTTTAAAAAAATTAAAAAAAAATTAAATTCAAAGAAAGAAAAAATTCAATTAATTTAAAGAAAATTAAATAACTTTTAAACAATAAATAAACATTTATTTTTAAAAATTTTATTAACTTTTGTAATAAACAAATATCAATAAAGTTCAAAACCTTCTAATTTACCATTCTAATTCCAAAACCGTTAAAAACCTAAAAAAATAAAACAAAATTAATAAATATAAACAAAAAAAAAAGCAATTAATTTAAAATTAAAATTTGGGAAACCGGGTTTTTTAATGGGAGAAAAATTTTTTTTTTTTATTTACGGCACCCCCAAGGGCCCGCTTTTAAAAAAAAAGCTCTTTCCTTCAAAACATTTCTTGAGTTTCCAGTATTCTCATTTATCAAATTAACTAAAATAATTTTATTGCCTAAAAATAATTTGCAAAAAAAAAGACCATGAAGGTCCACATGAACCCCCAAAAAAGAAAAAAAAATAAAGTCGTTTTCTTACCCCAAAAAAAAAAAAATATGCAACCCATAAAATAAATTATATAATATAAATTAAACATATTACATAAAATATTATTTAATATATTATATATAATTTATAATTAATATATATAATATACAAATTACTATTTTATATATATAATTAACTATATATAAAATATAAAATATTTAATATATATTAATTATATTATATATATATATATTAAGGCCCTAAAATATAAAAATATAATAATAAATATATATATTACTAAATTCTATAATATTTATAATATTATATAAATAATAGAAAATTTTGAGGTAGGTGAATTTTTTAAAGATTTTATAAAAAATTAATTTATATATTAAAATATTAATAATAATATATTATATATATAATTATATTAAATATTATAATTATTATAATATATAACTTATAATATAAATTTAAAATAAGGGCCGAATTAAACCAAATCGAACCCATTTTTAACCAACCAAAAGGGGGCTAAAAATACCAAAGTCCACACCAATTACTATTGCAACCAGTACCTGATATACAAGGCGCTGTACTAAAGTTTTGGTTTTGAAGTTTTTCATCTTCTACAGCACGGAAGAAAGATTTTTTTTAATTCCAGGGTAAATTTTTTTAACTACGATTCCAGCAACTTTTTTTTCTTAAAAAAAAGTTCCCCACGAAATCTTTCAACAACCTCCCGCAAAAAACATTCCAAAAATTTAAAAAAAGTTTAAAAATTTCTTACAAAAAAAAAAAAGGAAAAAACCCAAGAAAAAATGCGCGCTTCACTGAGGCATTATCATTAAAATTATATAATCTTTTATATATAAATTAAAATAAATTATATTTAATAATACTTATTTACAATAAATTATATTAATAAAAATATGAATAATAATAATATTAAAAAATATAAATATAAATATAAAAAAATAGAAATTTAATATTTATTAACTAATATGTAAAATTAGTATATCATATAATTTTATATTATAATAAAATTATATAATAATGATTAATAGAATTAATAATATAAAAATCATATAACAAAATAATATATTTTAAACTATTTAATTTTATATTTAAAATATATATATAACATATTTATTTTTATTAAAATATTATATTTTAAATATTATTAAATTTATTTAAAAATATAATATAAAAGTCATTTATTATAAAAATATATAACTTTAAGTCATTTTATTGTGTTTATAAATATTTATATCACTTAATCCCATATAATACATTCAGGTTAATTTAAAATATATTAATATATTTATTAATAATAAATAAAATTAATAAATAAATAAATATTTTATAATTTTTTTTTTATTATATAAATAATATTATAACTGTATTATTAGATTTTTACAATATATACTATTTTATTAATTAATATAAATAAAAAAAATTTCCACTTTAATTTATATTAAAAAAATAAAATAAATATATATTAGACATTTATGTAGATAATATTGTTAAATTTTTAAAAATAATCTTTAATTAATCTTATAAAGACATTAAAATAGATTTAATATTAATTAGGGGAAAAAAACGTAAAAAAAAAAAAAAAATCTTCCTAATTTTTGTTTATTAAATTTTTAAATCTCCTTTTTTTCATAAAAAATTTTTTTTAATCAAATTTCTTCATTATTACAATTAGTTAACAAAAAAAAAAAATTTTTTTAATTAAAAATATTTTTTTTTTTTTTTTTTCCACCAATGCTTTTTACAAAAATTTTTTTTTTTTTGTTTTTTTTTTTTCCCAAGATAAACCAAGAACACAAATCCTTTATTTTTTATTTTTTAATTTTTCTGAAAAAAAAACAATTTTTTATTTTTGAGGTTTTTCTTAAAAACAAAATTTACTTTTTTTTATTTTTTTTTGAGGTTTTGTTCTTTTAAAAACTGCCTAAAAAAGTTTCGGCAATTGAAAGCGGGTAAAAATTCCCCTTTTTTTTGGGGTTTTTTTGTTGTAAATCATTCCCCCCCACCCCCCCCCCCCGGCCGGGCCCCCCCCCCCACTCTCATTCAACCTTTACAAAAAAAAAAAAAAAATCAAATTTTTTTTTTTTCCCCCCTTTTTTTTCCCCCTTTTCAAGTTTCGGAAATTTTAATACTTTTTTTAAAAAATTTAATTTTTTGTAATAATGTTAAATTTTTTTTTTTTTTTTTTTACCTTTTTTTTGGGGTTTGGTTTAGTTTTTTTGTATAATCGTAGAAATATTAGTGACATTAAAAAAAACGCATTTCTCTTAAAAAGTTTTTACCTTTTTTTTTTTTCTTCTTAAAGTTTTTTTTCCTTTTTATTTTTTTTTGTAAATTTTTCTTTTTTTTTTTCCTTTTCAAATTGTTTTTTTTTCCCTTTTTTTTTTTTTTAATTTTGGCAAAGAAAAATTAAAATTCCCCGAATTTTAAATTTTGGGTTTAAAATAATAATATTCATATTATTTATTAATTAATATATTATATTATAATATATATAAATAATTTTATATAAATATTTTATTTTATATAATTATTATATATATTAATATTATATTATATTTTATATATAAATAATATTATATAAATAATAAATAATAATTTATATATAATTTAAAATATATTATTATATATATATAAAAATTTTATATAACTATTTATTTTAAAAACTTATATATATATGGGTAATAATTATATTATCTATAGTTCCTCATATAATTTATTATAAAATATCTTATATTCAATATATTCAAATTATTGTTTTATATTTAATATAATAAATATTGTTTAATATATTAAATAATTTATAATTATGATTATATATGTATTATTAAAAATTAATAATAATTATATTATATTTATTATATAATATTATAATATAAAATAAATATATATATTGAAAAAAATATTATATTACAATTATTAAAATATTAATAAATATAATTTATAAATAATAAAATATATATTATAATATATATAATAAACTATATATATATATTAATATAAGTTGCCAACTTGATATTGGGGGGGTGGTTTTGGTGTTTGGGGGGGGGGGGGTGGGGGGTGGGGGGGGGTTTGTGGGGGTGGGAAAATATAAAAAATGTTAAAAAGTAAAACAGGCTTTGAGGGCCATGTTTAATTGTTTTTGGGGGGGGGGGGTGGTAAGGGCCCATGTAAAAAAAATTTCTCTTGATTTTAAGTAAAATGGTTTTTTTTTTTTTTTTTTTTTTATCTTGGTTCATGCCCTACTTAAAGGATTTCTATAGTTATTTTTTAAAAATCTTTTTTCGTTTTTTTTTTTTTTTTTTTTTTTTTGAAAGTTTAAAATATTTTTTTTTTTTGACCGTTTGGTTTAAAAAAATTTTTAGTTTAAAACATAGAAGAAATCAGCTTTAAATTAAACAACATTTTTGAAAAAAAAAACTGGGGGGGTTTTTTCGAAATTTTTCCAAGCAGGAAAAAAAAAAAAGGATTTTCCCCTTTTTGGTTTTCAAAGCATGTAAAACTTTTTTTCCCCCCAAACATATTATTTTCCCCTGAAATTTTTATTATTTTAAGACCCCTCATTTTTTAGGGAAAAAAATGGGTAAATGAAAAAAAAAAAAAATACGTTGAAAAAAATCTAAAAAAAGTGAAAAAAATTTAAAAGAAATTTTTTTTTTTTTTTTTTTTTTTTGTTAACAAAAACATTTTAAAACCCTGTATATAACAATAGTGACTTATAAATTAAAATCTGGAACATTTTTTTTTTTTTAAAAAACAAATTAAGAAATTAAATTAAAACGACTTCTCTCCTTCTTTTTCTCTCCTCCTTCTTCTCTTCTCTTTCTTCCCCTTTCTCGCTCCCAGTCTTCTTGACCCCTGCTGGCTTGTCCGCGGACCCGGCCTCCCCTCGTGCCGCTGCTCTCCCCTTTTTCTTCTTCTTCTTCTTCCCCGCTCTCCTTCACTCGTTCCTTCTCTTTCTTTCACTCACTCTCTACGTTCTCCTCCCTCTCTTTTTCACCTCTCTCTTTCTCTTCCTCTTTCTTCTCTTCTCTCTCTCTCTCTTCTTCTTTTTCCCCCCTTCATCCCCTCCTCATCCCTGAATATAAATAATAATTATATTATATTTTATATTATTAATTATAATATTTAATTACTATATAAAGAATAATATATATAGGTATTTAAATATTATGATTTTTACATATATTTTCTATATATAGATAGTTCAACAAATTTACTTTACAAACGATAATAATATTTAAAAATATTAATATATATTAATTATATTTTTTAAAATAATAATATAAATATTAAATTATATAATTATAAAAATAAATTTTGAGATCTATATATTTAAAAATATATATTAATATAATATCAATAAAGATAATTTTATATAATAATATATAAAGCCCAGAAAAAGATTTTTTGGGGGGGAAAACCGATTAAAAAAAAAATGGTGTGAATTTCTATTCACAAATTTATTTTTTTTTATATTCTTCCCGCAAGATATTTTAAATTATTTTTTCCCTTCATTTTTTTTTTTTGGTTTTGGGGAGAACCCAAAAAATTTTTTTTTTTTTCAATGAAAACTGTTTTTTTTTCGATTTTTTGAATTAATGGGAAATACAAATTACTGCAAAGTTCCTTAACTTTCATAAATTTTAATATATAATATAAATTCTTTATCAATTAAAATAATAAATATAATATATTATTAATATATTATTATTAACATATTATTAAAATTTATTATTATTATTGTAATAGTATAATTTCATTTTAATGATATTTTATACTATTATATATATATATATTATAAAGTAGAAATGTTCAATTATATATATTGTTAATAATTATTGGGTGTGTGGGGGGGGGGGGTGTTGGGTTTTTTTTTTTTTTTTTTACAAGATAATAACGGGAGAAGGAAAAAAGAAAGCGCCAATATTTAAAAACCTTGATTCCCCCTATACGGGAGAAGATAACGGGAGATAAAAATAACGGGAAAAAAAAAAAAATAATTTTGAAAAAAATAACACCTTTTTTTTAATTAAAAACCTTTTTTTTAAAAAGAAGCCAAAAAAAACTTTTTTTTTAAATTTTTGAATCACAAAAAATATTTTTTTTTAAAATCAGGTTTTTATTTCTGAAAAAAAGGCAAAATTTTTTAAAATTGAAAAAATTAAAGAAACCTTCAAAAAAATTTAAAAAAAAAAAAATTTAAGTTTTTGCCCCAATTTTTTTTTAAAAATTTTAAAAAAAAAAAAAAGTTGAAATTTTTTTTTTTTCTTTTTTTACTGTATTACTTTTTTTTTAAATTTAAAGAGATGCGTTTTTTTACATTTTTTTTTTTTTTTTTGTAGCTTTTTTTGTGGGTTTTTTTTTTTTGGAGTTTTTTTTTTAAAAAGAGTGAAATTTTTTTTTTAAATTAAAATTAAAAATATAATTTTTTTTTTTTTTTTTTTTTTTTTAAGCTTAGAAATAAAAATCATAAACATTGGAATTTAATTAAAATTTTTAAATTTTTAAATTTTAAATGAAAAAAAAATAAAATTTTGAAGTAAAAAAAAAATTTTTTTTTTAATATTATAATGTTTAGTTTAATATTATATATATAATTTTAATATATCAAATTTAAATAATATAAAAAAATAATTTAAATTCTAATAATTAATATAAATTATATTAATATAATTTAAATAAAAAAATCTCATACAAATGTATTAGATATTTTATATATTATTATAAATCGTTTATTTTAATTCATATAAAAAATTAATTCAATATACCTTTTTTAATAATAATTAATATTATAAAATATATGTAAATAAATTAAAAAAATGAATAATTATTAAAATAAATAATTATAAAAATATATATAAAAATAATAATTTTTTTTTTAATTAAATAAACGAAGGGTATAAAAAAATATATATTTTTAAAAAATCACTTAATATATCAAATTTAAAATTGTAAATTTTATAATAACTAAGATAATTAATGTTAATTAAATAAATAATATTAAATGTCAATAATATAATAAATATAATAATAAATAAATTATACTTGAATATATATTGATATCTACTAATTTTAACAAAATTAATAAAATAATATATCAAAATTTTATATAATATATATATAGTATATAAAAATAAAAATTATAGAATAGAAAATAATATATAAAAAAATAAGTATAAAATTGTTTTAATAAAAAATAATATAATTAATTAATTTACATTAATCTATTTATATAATCATAATTTTAATTAATATTAAATAAAAATAAATTAAATTATAAACCTAAAACATACTACATAGTTGGCTTTTAATTGGAGTTACATGTACTTAATATAATAATTTAAAATATTAATTATAATAATATAATATATACATTATAATATAATATATATTAATAAATAATAAATTTTTTTTTTTTAAATAATATTAATAAGTTAATAATTTAAGATCATAAAGAGTTTTTTTTTTTTTTTTTTAATCTTTTATTACTTTACATTGAAATTATTATCAATTAAAGCTTACTGAATACGAATGGATTATAATATAATTAAGAAAGTATTATTTAATTAATAATATAATATTATTTATAAGATATTTAATTTATTAAATTTATATTATAAAATAAGTAAATAAATATCATTATATTATATATATATTTATATATTTTAAAAAAATTATATAATAAATTATTTAAATATTTAATATTAAATGAAAAAAAAATTTTTAATATAAAATAAAATAAAAATTATAAATATGTATTTAAAAATATATTATTTTTTTTAATAAAATACAAAAAAAAAATATTATATTATAAATAATATTTATAAATAAATATTAATAAAAATTATTTTATATAAATTATTAAAACAATTAAAATATATATTATATATATAATTGGTAAGTGATGCTCCCACTGGGGAACCCCCTAATCCCATTTAAAATTTTTTTTGTTTTTTTTTTTGCTAAAATTCATTTTAAATATAAAATTTTTTCCGAAGCCCCGGGAGATACATGCTAAATTTTTTATCAATTATAATTTGTAAATTTCCGCCAAATTAAAAAATCCTACATGTAATTGGGGGGGGGGGGGGGTTTCCCCCCCCCCGTCCTTTTTTCTCCCCTGTTGAAGGAGTAAAATGAGGAAAATGATTTTGTTTTATAGCTATATTTTTCTTTAATTATAAATACTTAATATAATATTTTAACTAATTTTTTAATAAATATTTAAATATATAATAAAATAAACTATAATAATAAATTTAATTTATTATATAAACTATATTAAATAAAATATATAAATAATATATAAAATATTAAATTAAATTTTTAAAAAATAATTATAATTATTATTATTTTTTTTATTTACCCAAACTGAATTAAAATGAAAAAAAAGAATATATATGTTTTTTAAGAATTTTTTTTTTTTTTTTTTTTTTTTTTTTTTTTTTGACCACGAAGAATGCAGCTTAAAGTTTTTTAACCCCAAAATTTTGGGCAAAAAAAAACAATCCCTTTTTAGTTAAAAAATTTTCAAGTATATTTGATCAAGAATAAAGAAAGAGAGGGAAGAGAAGAGGAGGAGAGAAAAAAAGAAAGGAGAGGAGGAAAAAAGAAGGAAGAAATAAAAGAAGAAAAAACAAAGAGAGAGAGAACCTTTTCCCTAAGACAAAGGAGGGGGGAGAAGGGAAGAGAAGACAAAACAGAGGGACAGAGACAAGAAGAGCAAAGAACAAGGGACAAGACCAAAGAACAAGAATAAACCAAGAGAAAATTTTAATATATTTATAGAGGAGAGAGAGAGAGAAAGAAGAGGAATCGAGAAGGAGCACAGCAAGAGAAAGTTGGAAAAAAAGAGGAAAAAAAGAAAAAAAAAAATAGAAAAGAATAGACCCTCGGGCCTAAAACTCGGGAAAAAAATACCTTTTTCAAAAAATTGTTTTTTTTTTGCATTTTTTTTTTTTTTTTTCACAGATTTTTTGGTTCTTTTCCTAATATAAACAGTATTTTTTAAACAATTTTCTTTTAAAAATTAATTCACACTAAATTTTTTTTTATTTTTCCATACTAAAATTCGAATTTTTAAAATATGAATTTTTAGAAATTCCTAAAAATAAAATAAAAAAACAGGAAAAAAAAATTTTATTTTGGGGGGAGGGGTTAAAAGTTTTTTTTTTTAGGAAATTTGGTTTTATGTTTGAATGACAATAAAGAATTTCCCCCTTCTTTTTCCCTTAAATGGAATTTTCAGGAAACAAGTTTTTTTTTTTTTTTTAAATTTTGGTTTTTTTTTTTTTTTTTTTTTTTTTAAATAAAAACCTACAGAGTAACACCTTTTTTTTTAAACAATTTTTTTTTTTTTTTTTTTTTTTTTTATTTAATTCCAAAACTTTTTTTTTTTTTAAAAGTATTAAATAAAACGGAAAAAAATGGAAAAGGAAAATACTTTCTTAAAGCCTAACAAAAAAAGCATGCAAAAACAAATTACTGGCGAAAAGAATTAATACCAATACACCTAATCCTCAAACATAAACAAAAAAATTGGCCAAAACAATTTTTGTACACAATATATTTTTCCTAACAAAAATCACTCAAAATGAATTAATAAATAATTATTAATACAATTTATATAAGGGAAAATAAAAAAAAAAAGAATTATTTCAAAATCCTAAAATTTAAAAGAAGGAAGGAGCTTAAATAGCTATTATTAAAAAAATTTTAAAAAAAAGAAAATTTTTAATAGAAATTGAAAGAAATAAATGAAAATAACAAATGAAGAAAAAAAAAAACCAACTCGAAGAGTGTAAAACCAAAAAAAAATTACAATTTGAAGCGTAATTTTAATAATGTAATTAAAAAAATTTTTTCCCCGACTTGAAGGAAAAAAAAAAAAAAATTGAAAAAAAATTTTTTTTTTTTTTTTTTTTTTTTTTTTTTTTTTTTTTTTTTTTTTTTTTTTTTTTTTTTTTTTTTTTTTTTTTTTTTTTTTTTTTTTTTTTTCTTTTTTATAAGTGTTGGGGAAAGGTTTTGGAAAAGTTGGGGGGGGAGGTTGGGAATTGGCATCAGAAAGTTATTTTGGATTTTGTCGATCAGTATCAGCATCGGAAATTTTGGATTTTCTCAATCAGTATCGGCATCGGCATTTAGGCAACGTCCCATCACTAGTTTCAAATAAAAATAATAATAATAAGAATGAAATATATAATGTAGCATGTAATATTGGAGAAATGAAACAAAATTGGTTTCCCCCATAATTAATCCTTTCACTTATCAAATTAGAAAAATCCAAGTAACAACTAGAAGATAAGTACATCAAAGACCGCTGATGCGGAATGGTGATTCCCTCGGTCCTTTTTATCTAAAGTGATATATCATCATTTTTATAGATATAATGAACTCCACTGATTTGGTTTTCTAATCAAAGTCTTTAGATTTTTTGCATAAACAATTCAGAAAGCTTTATATTCACTAGTGAAATGATCAGAGACCTGCAGTATAAATTTTTCAGTCACCAAAACCAATAATTTTTTTTATTGTATTCAAGTTGTTCTATAGTTGCAACGTAACCATAAGTGGAAGGAATTTAAATACACAGCAACAAAAAAAAATTTTTTTTTTGGCCTTGTATGTTGACCAATAGTTAAAACTCCAAGAGTAAATGTTAAATAAATCAAAGGTAAAGCTTAAAAACCCATAATACTCTTAGAATATTTAAGAAATAAGAATTGAAGATCAGATGGAAGAATTCTATTGCATCTTTATAAATCTATCTCGAGTTCTAGAATAAATTTATTTTGACTTCTTTTTCAAAGATTAATGCACAAATCTTGATCACTAACAAACCCAAGGAATTTAGATTGACTCTTGGAGCTTCCCTTCGTACAAAAGTGGACTTCTTACAAGCTGAAGCTTATAATGTCATTTAAAATTTTTAAAAAAATGTATAAGGCTTATTACTCTTAAATTGAAATTGATAACATGATTTACTCTTAAGTTTGTGAAAAGCTCTCAGTAATAAATTTTCAATTAATTCATCAATATTTTTGATGATGATGATTTAGATGATGATGATTGATTTGTGATTTGTGATGATGAATAATATTAATAATAAATAAATATTTAGTAATATTAGATCATTATATGAATATGATCATAATATAATCATATATAATTTCATAATAATATATATGATAATTTAATAAATAATAATAATTATAATAATAATAATATAATATAATAATAATAACTTATTGTATACGAGAGATTTGTAAGTATTCTCTTAGCAATTGACTATAATTATACTATACTTTATATGTATACTACTACTATTATACTCTATACTAATAAATAATATAGTAATAATTATAATAATAATAATAATAATAATAATAATAATAATAATAATAATAATAATAATAATAATAATAATAATAATAATAATAATATAATAATATAATAATAATAATAATAATATAGTTTAAATTTTTAATATATTTGGGAAGGTCGAACCTAATTATTGTGTGTATTTTCTTCTCATTTAAATCAAGCAGTTAAGTCATTTGTTAAAACTAACAGTTATTCTGTGTAAAAAGACAAATCAGACAAAAAAAAAAGACAATTTGGTAAAATCTAGCAACCCAACGTTTTAGGGGGTGGGGGTCCTTTTTTACTACGTGACCCACATTATGGCATTAAACAAAAAATTAGTTGGAAGAGAGGTGGAGAAATGGAAATTACTCCAGAAACGTATAAAGTGGAATAATATGCAAAGGTATGGGCGAAGAAATCAGCTTTTTCAGGTGGCAGGACAGCTATGCCCCTGCCAGAAGAAACTAGAGAAAGGATTTTGGAAGAGACAAGGTTATAACGGACATTTTTGTAAAACACCAAAAACAGCTTGAGGAAAAGGTGCCAGATAGATAATTTTGCTTTAATTATTGTTATGTTGATTAAATTTTATACCATTTTGGAATGAAATAAAAAAATAAGAATCTGGGGATTGGAGACTAATATAATTTCTGAAGTTAGCAGTTGGCAATCCTGCAATAAATAGTAAAGTGCACGTCCATGCTTCGGAAATTTGGAGCGACGAGAAGTGCTCTATACTATCTCCCTAACGGCTTTAGCATTCACCGATGTTCGGACAGTTTGCGCATCTTTTTGTGGCTTCTTTTTCCATGCTAAGAAATTCCCCCTGAAAATTAGCAAAATTGTTTTACAGTCTTCGGCATTCCAAAAGATGTAGAAATCTTTTCAACTCTCTAAGGTGTTTTTTTTATTAAAGTTGCTCCTTCTTTTCCTATGTCTACCTTTCCTTATAAGATTTTATTTCAAATGGTTTTACTTCGATATTTTTTGGGCTTTTCTTTTCTTCGATTTCATTACACTTGTTTAACAAGGTTCCTTTTTCCCTGATTTTCCAAGATGCTCAATGGTTAACAGTCCTTTATCTTGTTGCTCGTTATAATCTTGTATAAACAATGGTTATGTTGGGAATTCTATGTCGGCTAGAGTTGCAAGTCTATGTTACACAAATACATAATAAATTGTCAACCATGAGTCAGTGTTCGTTGTAGTGTTTTCGGTTCTTTATACTACATATCATAAAATAGTATACTATATAAAACGTCATATATTATAATCACTTTTTAAATATTTTGCAGTTACACTGATCTGCATATCTATTAAAAAGTAGCATCACGTTTCCGTGTTCTTGTTTATAACATATAGTGAATCCGATAATGAATAATACTTGCAGTGTAAGCATGAAGTTGAAAGGGCTTTGCTTAAGAAATGCTAAAATTGGCGAATTCGCAGTGTTTCCTTTCCGATTTAGTGTAAACAATCAAAAAATACAGCTGACCTAAGGATATTTAATAGACTAATTATTCATCCCAATTTATTTAGAATGGTAAAATAATTAAAGAACAGTGGTCAATTCTTGTATACTTACAGTTTTTATAATACCTTTTGTCTTTAAGTGGTTTCTGCTTCAGGTCCACTTACCGACTGATCGCCGAAGAATACTTTGCTCCAACGCATATGGCTTATGTATTTGGAGTTTCAGTTTTGCTTATTTATTATAATCATTTTGGGGATGTTTTTGATTTTTAGATGTGGGGCTGTGAAGATAGTCTTTCGGGCCTTTTAACAATTGGAGTGGCAAATATTTTGTTTGGTTTGTTGATAAATAATGATGGTCCATTATTTTTCGAATTATCAAGTTGTATTTCGTGCTCTAGGGGCTGTGAGGATTTTCTATGAGTCGTTAATGCAGGAAGTATTATTGTTTCGTGTGATTCTACAATGTTAGAATGGGCTTTTGCTTTGTATGGGGCAGGATATTTTTTTCAATTGACTCTTTGGGACTTGTCAGTGGAGGGGTTTATTTGAGTTTAGGTGGATTGCCTTCTTTCTCGGCTTATTGGTGCTTTGCTTCTGTGAACATTTTTGTGTGTTGTATTTACTACCTTAAGGACTACCCAAAAGTGATGCAGCAAATCCAGAGGAAATATTAAACTACTTCGAAATTCTTCTGTCATTTTTAGGATTTTTTACCGATGTTTGGGGAGTTTTATATTAATCTGGGGATTCTTGTTGCTATAAGGAGCTTCAGTCTTAAAAAATTTAGATCGTTTATCCAGTTGAAGGGATCGAAATTTGATATTTGTGGGTTCGATTAGATTCTCTTTTTGTCTTGCCACGGGTAATTGTGTGAAAAATAGAACCTGCTTCTAGCTTATTCTCCATTAATATTATATGTGATTGACTTTTATTCCAGGTCCTAGCGCTTTATTCCTCGATAAGAGTTATATTACAATTATACGTTGGATTATTTATTCACGGTTAGAGGAGCAGGAGGCGGACATTTTGTTTTTATTTCTATAAATAAAGAAAGATAAATTAGCAGTTTCAAAAACTTCCAATCGTTTGAGTGATGTAATATATTCTACATCGAATTAGCTCTTGGATCATTTCGTAGATCTGCTTGGGAGGATTCTGTTTCGAACATTTCGGTTTCCCTGGGGTTTCAACGTATTTATTTTATATCACATGAGTCTATCGGTTGGTTCAAATCTATCTTCAATTTTTGGCAATTAATGAATAAAGACAAGATATTGATTGTCCTTTGCCAATTATGAAACTGTTTCATATGGAAGTATAAGTAAGTCGAGTTTTTTGTATTAGGTCATTTTTTTGGTATATACACAAATCCCAAACAAACCCCAAACAAACAAAACAAAGAAAATGAACCTATTTGGAAGTGAATGATTAATTAGGACTCAAAATTAAGATATATATATTATATAATATATATAGTTATATATTATATTATATATATATATTATATATATATATATTATTATATTAAATTATGTATATATATATAATATATATAGTAATTTATTATATAACTATATAACTATATATAGTATAAGTATGTACTTATTTATAGTCTAGTAATAGATTTATTTAGTACTAATAAGTATAATAATTATAGTATATATATATAATATATTAGACTGATTATATAGTATATATATATTTATATATATATTTTAATATATATATAGTTATTATATAGTATATCAGAGGCGAATCGCTACCTTCGGGGCCCGGGTTTAGCCCGAGATATCAATATAGAAACGATCGATCTTTTTCATTTCATATTACGATAAATCTTTTTTTTTTTTTTTATGATATAAGGGAGAATGGAAGCTGTGTATCGGAGAGTGTATCAAATATCGTATAATCCCATATTAAAAAGATTATTTTTCTAAAGAGAAAAGCCTATAATCCGATGAGACACCATTAAGGGAGGAAACGATATCATTATAAAAGTGAGTCAGCTTCTGCAAATGAGAGAAGGGGCCGTGGGGTCCGAATTAAAACGCAGGATTTACAATATCCCATAAGACAAAACTTTAACAAATATATTTATAAAATAAATTAAATTATAATGTTTAATAAAATGACTAATTATGAATTATATATGTGAACTAAATATAATAGTAATTAATAATAAATAATAATTAATTGAAAACTTAATATATACTTAGCCTTACAACAATGTTGGAATATCCAGAATATATACAGATAGAACACTACAGCAGAATTTAGCCTATATATTGTGATATTTGTTTGTTCTCTTCTCTCTCTCTCTCATCTTCTCTCTCTCTCCTCTAGAGTATATAATGATATAGATACATATGTTATAGATATATATATAGTTACTATATAGATATATATATATATATATATATATATAATAGTATATATATATATATATATATATATATAGTATAACTGATATATATAATATATATAATATTATATATTTATTATATGTATTTTCTAATTATTATTCTTATTATATTATTCTGATTGTCATTATTTTTTAATTTTTATTATGTTTATTATTTTTTATTTTATTTTTATGGCAAATGATTATTATATTATTGTTAGTGTATTATGTTTTTTTTTATTATATTATTTGATTATTATGTATTATTGATTTTAATTTTATTATTATTGCCATTACTTATTGCTTTATCATTGCATTATTTTGATTTGATTATTCTTATTATTATTAAATTGCATTAATTTTATATTATAATATATATATTATATATATATGATATATATAGAATATATTAGAGTATTATATAATATAAAGATTATATTAATATATATATAGTAAATAGTATATATATTATTTATATGATTCTAGAGCTTATATAAGTAGTTATAATATAGTAATATTGATAGTAGTAGTAGTAAGTAATATATATAAGATATATGAGTATAATATAGATATATATTAATATATTAATATATATATAATTATTATAGATAGTTTATATATTATATTAAAGTACTATAAGTAATATAACTAGTATACTAGATGTATAGTACTATATATAATATAGTGGATATAAGTATTATAATACATATGAGATTATATATAATACACATTATTAGTATATATGTATTAAAATAATTAGATTATTTATATATAATATATTTATTATATCTATATCTATATATCCTTATAATATATAAAATAATGTATAATTGTATATTATATATATGAAGATTTTTAAATATAGTACTATATATAAAATATTGTATGAATATGTATATTAATATATATTATTATATAAAATATATAGTATAGATATCATATATATAGTATATAATATATATTTTATATATATATATTAATTTGATGAGATTATATAGAGATTATGTTATATGTATAATAATATATATATAATTATATGTATTTATTTATTTATTATATAGATAATAAATTAATTAACTATAGTATACGTTTATATTATAGTATAATAATATAACTATATATTATAAGGAATATTATAAGTATATATATATATTTATATATATTATATAGTAATATATAATATAATATATTTATATATATAATTAAGTATATTATATATATATTATATTATATATATGCAATAAGTATATATAAAATATATATATAATAGTATGTATGAGATATATATATAGTATATAATATATATATATTATTATTTATAGTATTATTTATAGTTATATATAATATATACTATATAAGTATTATATATTATTATTATATTCGTAATTATTATTTTATTATTATTATTACTATTTATTATTATGTTTATTATTATGTTTAAGTGTATATTATTAATTATTATATATATTTTATTATTATTTATTAGATTATTATTATTTTATTATTTTATTATTTGATTATTTTTTATTATATATTTAGTCATTTAGCAAAGCTTTTGATCATATATACAATGAAGATTTTGGGTTTTTATTATTATTTTTATTGTGTGTAATTTGGATTTTAATTTTTTTATTTTTTTTTGTTATAGTATTTTTGCTATATATATAATTAAGTATAATATATATATATAATATAGTTAATATATATATAGTATTTTTTATATATATATATATATATATATATAAGTATATATATATATATTATATATATAGTATATAGTATTTATGTATATTATTATAAATATATAGTATATTAGATATTATATTTATAAGTTTAATATATATAGTAAGTATCTATAAGTAGATATATTATAATATATACTATATATATTTGTATATATAATATATATATATATATAATCATTATATATATACTATATATATATATATAGCTATATATATATTATATAATTATATATATAGTTATATATATATTATATATATATATTATATAATATTTAAATATATATATGTAGATATACATATATATATATATAGGTTTTGGATATAGTTAGTATAGTAATATGTATATATAATATAATGTATATTATATTATACTATATAAGTATATATATAATATTATATAAATATAGAGATATAATAGATATATATATAATATGTAATATATATATAGTATAAATATGATATTATATTATATATAATATATTATATATATATTATATGTATTATAGATATTATAATATATATATAATATATTATATAATTAAGAGAACGAGATATAATGAGATGTAAGGCTCTATTATATAAATAGCTTATTAGTAGGTTTTATAGTAATATATATACTGTATATAGGTAATATATATGAAGATAGGTGACTTATTAGTGATATAGGTATAATAGCTATTTATATAGTAAGATCGTATAGTATATGCTAATAATTATATAGTTAATATATATAAATAAATATAACTATAGACATTATATAACTAGTATATGTATATTATATATTATATATATACTTAGATATATATATATATTAGATTATATATATATATATATATATATTATCTATTATATATATTATGCAAAAATAGGATATATATATATATATGTATTATAATAGAGATATAAGAGTATATATATATATAGATAAGTAATATAAGAACTAACGTATGAGAGTAAGAGTATCGAATTATTATATATAATATATATTATAGATATAGTACATAGTTATATAAGATATATATGATATATATGTATAGATATACTGTGATAGTTTATATATATATATATTTAGGTAGTAATTATATTTTATTATATAATATTTTATATACTAAGATAGATAGTAATAAGATATAGTATATGTTATATAGAGATATCGTATATATATATCGACTTATCTATAAGGTATAGTATAAATATAGATATATTATAACTTAGTATATATATAGTAGTATATATGATATATAAGATATATATATATAATATATATATACGTATAGTATATATCAATATTAGTATTAATATTATAGTATTATATATGATATATATATATATATGAGAGACTGAGAGATGCGCGCGCATATACGTATATATATATTATTACTATTAATATGATTATAAAATTAGACATAGTAGCCTAATAGTATAATAGTGATATAAAGAAATAATAATAATATATAGTTTTATAATTCCACCTTTATCACCATCCATCTTGTTAGGTAGATCCTGTCAAGTGTTACTCCTCCAGAAATCCTCCAGACGTCCCGGTCTTCAAATAGGCCCATATTCAATTTCTCCTTTCGTTTTCTCGACGTATTGACTTGTTCACACAGCATCCTTCATCTTTTCGTTGGGTTTCCCCACTGTGTGGTTACCGATAGGATCTCAATTAATAGGCTATCGGGCGGAGGTATCTAAGTGCTAATAGTTAATATATATAGTATAATTATTATATTATATATAGTATTATAATAATAGATATAGATAAGTAGATATATATATAGATAGATATATAGTAAGATAGATAGATAGAGTACGTAGATATTAATAATATGATAATATGAGATTTACCTGATTCTTAACTAACGATATAAGATAGATATATAATATTTATAGATTATCTGCACCTTTCTCACCGAATCCGCATCTTGTGATAGTAGAGATCGTAGTGCGAACGTATATGGATGGAAAGAGACCGGAGAGAGGTGCTTTTAAAACTAATTGGAAGGTACTTTATGTTTAGGGGGAGGTGGAAGTAATGAGTGTCCATAGTATAGGGAGATCCGGGTTGTTGTGTAAGAAGTGCCGCAGAACCCGGCGGGAAGTCCAAAGTTCGAGAAATCCCCACCGCCGATGAAGAAGAGTAAATGTATTGTTGATAAGTAGATATTATATTAGAGTATAGATTTATATATCTATTATATATATATATATAGAGATAGTAGAATAATAAGAGAATAGTAAGATGAGAGAGATATGACTATAATGTAGACTGAATATGGAGGAGAGAGTATGAGATATATAATAGATAATATATGTTAGTATATATATATATATATATATATATAGTATTATAAAGATAGAGAAGACGTATATATAGATATTGAATAGAGGCAGATTAGTCTATATACTATATAGTTATATATATATATATATAGTTATAGTATATATATATATTAATGTATATATTATATATCTGTAGTATATATTAGAATAATTCAAAAACTAGATATACTACTTTATAATAAATATATACTATATACTATATTATATAGTATTAATACTAGTATATATGTATTAGAAGATTGAGATACTTGTAGATATCTTATAATTATATATATTTAGTATAATAGTGTAAGTCGTATAAATATAATGTAGATTATATACTTAGTATATTTTACGTACTATAGTATATATATTAAGTATATAGTCAGAATAATAACTGTAGATATATGTTAATATATATAGATGAGTAATATATTACGAGAGAGTGAGATAAGTACAAGATATGAAGAGAGAATAATATATATATAGGTAAAGTAGATAGTTGATAGAGTAAAGATAGTAATATAATAGTAGAAGATTATAATATAGTAGAGTAGATATATAAGAAGTAGAGATTAATAGATAGATAAGTAATTATATATTTATAAGCTGGATAGAGATGAATATTATGTATGAGAGATATAGGATAGATAGAGATAGAGGTAAGGATATATATGATATTATTACGTGATAGAGAGGTATATAGGAGGATATAGAGAGTGCGAATGAAGATCTATATAGATATTATGAATTTTGGTTCTTACCCGGTTTTTATATGATATGTTTATAAGTTTATTACCTTTTGTGAGTGATGTGAAATATTTGAGTATTAATGTAATATAGGCCGGTGGATTATTATTAATTAGATTAAATTTATTAGAATATTTTTATTAGATTAAATGTGATTGAGATTAGATTGATGTATATTGTATGTTAGTGAAATTGATAAGTAGTATGTAGATAAGATATATATGAAGTAATTGATATTATTAGATCGAATTATTAATTAGAATTATTGAAAGAGATGATTATGAGAATATATAATTGAAGTATGAAGGTAGTATGAGAAGTATAAATTTTTAGTAAGTAGATGATAGTATGATGAGTTATTAGGAGATTAATATTATGATTAATTGAAGTTTATTAAGTAGATTGTAGTTGATGAGATTAATATATAGAGACGAGTATAGATTGAATTGAATGTAAGATTTGTATTGAGTATTATTAAGATATGTAATAGATTGATTGAGATTGAATAGATTGAGATAGATTAGTACTGAATATTAATTTTTATATTATATATCTATTTATTTAATTTATTATCTTATGTATATATTATTTTATATCATATTTATATTAATCTTATATCTTTTTTATTATTATTTATTGATTTATCTATTGTATTTTATTTATTTGATATATATTATTATATTTATTAATTATTATGATATATTAATTTATAACTAATTAATATTTATTATTATAATTTATTAAATTTATTATTATTTATTTATTATTATTTATTAAAATTAATTTCTTATATATTTATATAAAATTTTATTTATTAACTATTTTATTATAAACTCATGTGTAGATGAGTTTATAATAAATGGGTAGAAAATGCAGCTAGAATACTATCTTCTTCTCTTTTAATTCATTCTTTCTTCTTCCTTAATTATTTAATATTATTTATATTTATTTATTTCAATATTTCTCATCATACTTGTAAATATAAACTCCCGCTCAGAGAGGCATTACCAGACAAAAACTCAGCTAGTAATTGCTTAATAGAATATCAGCAATGAGACTCCCAAAACTTATGACAAGTACTATTTTTCTATTCTACTCAATTCAAATTGTCAAAATAACGTAGCTTTTCAAGAATTATTCATTCACAAAAAATAAAAAAATACAAATATCAACAACCACCAATATGCTATATTACAGTCTATAATACAATAATAACAGTAATCAATTCTCTCACATAGTTAAGCATGCTAATTCTCTATCTATTCCACTACTCAGAAACCTTTTAGAAGCAAGAAATATTTTTGATCCACCAAACAAAATATACAAACGATCATGATGCCAAATGCGTTTTTCTTTTTTCTTAACATGCATCTCTCATTATGCTTACATACTAAAATAATTCATTAACTACATAAACATAACGTCATAATCTTAATAACAACTAAATGCATTAATCAATATCTAATCATACAAACTAACAAATTCATTAACTCAACGCAAGCTTCACAGACAGCAGACATACTCTGCAGTTCAAGAATCAGAAATATTGAATCATCAAATAATCTCAACTAATCATTATTTACATAATCATGAATAATATATCTAAATCCACCCTACAACAAATCTCTAATAACAACTATATACTCTATATCTATAATATCAATTCCTCGAAACATTATCAATCTCAATGACAACAACAACAACTATCAATACTCATATCTCATATTTCAAAAACAACACATTTCCAGAGCAGGCACTTTACAATACTCAAAAGACAAGATTATTACATACGCTTAAAAAAGAATCAATAAATATTCTCGACAATCTTAAACTATAAATATACAATAAATATATTTTATCAATCCATGAACTCAATAACATTTCATCACGTTCTTACAACAACAACTCTCTAAACTAATCTCAATCTATAAATCAATATAACTCATTATACTATGACTCATAACATACTGATCATACTATACATAATCAAATGGGCTACAAATCAAATCTAATACAAATCTAAATCGCAAATCATATTGACTCTAAGCTATTCTACAAATACTCTATGTCATTCCTATAATCTGCTCTCAATGAAACAAGAATCTCAGACACATATATAATACACAACCTATATAATAAATTTAAAACAAACTAGGAAGTATATTACAAAGACATTAAACGACTCATGTATATTAATCATGACCAATACAACTCTAACAACTCTACTCTGATAATAAACACAACTTAATTATAGCTATAATAACTCTAGACAAACAGCTTACTAACTCTAATACTACAATTAATACTATTACTAATTACCATGATAATTATATGCAGAATTCATCAATCTCTAATCTAAATCTTGCTTAGTTCTTATATGTCTAGTGAAAACTATAGTATAATTCAGACTAATACATGACATCTAACTCTCGTGTCTATTATTCCTTATATTGAAATACAGCATATACCTACGCCTCTCTTTATGCTTATGATTCATACTAATTCATACGTTAATATGTGTGATATAACATATTTTTTCATGATCTATTTACTTAGCTCTCTATAATCCTCAAAACAGCACATAAAAAATCTATTGCTTCAACTTGCCTATTTCATCATTTATCTTGTGTACGTTTTATTTAATTATAAATATTAACAATTTAAATATCTTTATTTATTTAAAAAATTCATTTACTGTGAATTTTGAATTCAAGTTTTATTATTTAAATATTATTTTATATGTTATAGTTACCAGATAACTAATAAACAGAAATTTAATGGTTCTCAGAAGGAAACAACAACAACAATCATATGATAGCACTATCTAAATAACATAACTACATAATATTATTAATTTTTTATTATTATTGATATTCATATTTTAAATAATTTTACTTTATATATTATTTAAGAATATTTTATTCTTCAATTAATTAACATATTTCTAATATATTAATATTATTATATATTTTCTTATTAATATTTTTTATTAATTATTAATTTAATTATTATATATCTATTATATTTTATTATTAATTATTAATTATTATGTTTTATATTCTTATATTATCTATTTATTAATTTCTTAATTTTTAATTTTATTATTTATTTAATTTTTAAATTAATTTTTACTTAATTATTATTTATAATTTTAATATTAATTATATTATTATATATTATATATTTTATTATTTATATATATATATTATTTTAATTTAGATATTATTATTATGCTTCTACAACGATCACAACGACAATGATTATTATTAAATACTATACTCTACTACTCATACTACGACTGAACAATCAGCATATTATCAAATTCTAAATACGACTATAATTCATTTCTAATGATTACAGTATGAACATTTATGAATTGATATTTACTAATAACTAGTAATCAATCACGAGACAACAAATCTTTAGACTTATATCAACTATGGGATACCGTAACTTCTCGGTGAGTTCTCTCAATTATTATTATATTATTTTTATTGGTTATTTATGAGTTGGCTGGGACATTCCCGGAGTGGTTTAGCTCAATAATAATTTTTGAATATAATAATTGTGAGTCTGAAAATTATATACATTCTGTAAATTAGTGTGCTCTTAAAACTAATTGTGTTATTTTGTACTAAGTATTTAAATATTTATTATATTCGATATTATATATTTTACATATTTTATTATAATTATATTTAAAATTATAAAAAAGGAATACATATTTTATATTGAATTTCTCAATATTTTATAATATATAATATTATATTTCTTCCTAATAATGTAAATTTTATAATATTTAATTTTATTTTTTTCTATAGTGATTCACTATTAGAATCGAAACTTAATCATATATTTCATTATTACTTATATTATTAAAGTAAAGATATATGATAGTTAGCTATTTATGACTTCTAATTTTTTTATTATTATATTAATATTACTTATTGTATTTATTTTATTTATTTTTTAATATTTATAAATTATATATAATTTATTTTATTAAATTTGATAACAAATTATTAAATTTAATTATTTTACATTTAATTATAACTATATTCATCTAATTATTTTTTATAAAATATATGTATAATTCTTGATATATATTATATATTATTAATTATCTATAATTTATATACTACTTTATATATAATTATATTTATATTATTATTTATTTAATTTGTTAATATATTTCTATATAATTTATATTATTATTATTAATTATATATTTATATTATTAATTTTATTAATTTTCAATTGATTTAATAGTTTTATTATATTTATTTTTCTGTTATTTTAAGAACTTTTTTTTGTTTATTGTTTAAAGCAAATTTTACTTTTATGAATATTAAACTTTCGGTTGTTTGAGATTTGCGTTTTTCTTTATAGTATATAATATTCTCAAATATTCTCGATCCAGGTGAGGATCTCAATTTTTAAATATTCATTATATATCGGAAAACCGTCTTAGATTTTAAAGCTACTTTATTTTTAGATATGTAATAATAATTTTTAATCTATTTTTTTAAAATAATAGTAATTAGCTATTTATATTTTATTTATCGTCTCTCCTAACGTAATCGAGACTCTTCAGCTATATATCTGGTTTCTTTCTCTTTGATTCTATTATCTTTAGAGTCAATCTTATTCTGTATGTATATCTGTCCCATTTTCCTCATCCGGTTTGTCTTATTCGGTCTTATTATTGTCTGTTCTTTTTTTTCTTTTTATTTTATTTTAGTATTTTTTTACTTATATATTTAATATCAAGAGCAATGTAAATCTGACCGGGTATGCTTTATTTGTTAGATTTTATTGTTTACTATTTATTAAATATGGCTAAATATTAAGGAATCTCATATGATTTTGCTCTCTCGTATTGTTTCTTGTTATTTTATTATAATTTCTAGATTATCATTCTTAACTTTTTTCTTTATGTAATATTATTATTATGTAATTTATTGGTTTATTTATCTTCGATATTCTTTATAATTAATTCTTATTTTATATCTTGTTTAATGCTTTATATGTATTGCTGTCATCTTTGTCATGTAGATTTCTATTCTATGTATGATGTATACTCTTTTTCTTTCTTATGTTCTCATTAATCTTGTATATTTTCACCTATATTATGTTTTTATTATGCATAATTTTATTGCAGAAGATTATGTATATATATTATAACTAAGTCTTTGGGTGTAGTATTTTTTATTCGTGATGGTTAAGTAATACATCTCTGAGGACATTTATAAATTATGGTAATGATGTTATTCTCCAGTATGTAGTGTATATATGTATATGTTTTATTATTATTATTTATTGTAATTATTTTATTTGCTTTAAAACTTTGTTTTATTTATTTAAAATTACTCATTTATTATAATAATTTAAATATATTGGTTAATTACTTTACTTAAAATGGTCATTAATCAATAAGTCGAGGTGTAAGCCTATTATTATTTTTTCTATATTTTTTTGAAGAAATTATTATCTATGTCTTTACAGTATGTACACGAGGAGGTAGTACCATAGATGCTCTATGAATGAACAAGTGCTCTCTGAATTGTTGCTGATTGTATATATATATAATAATTCATATTAGTTTATATTGTATTGTTAATTCATTAAAGTTTATTGTGGAATTTTTTTATAGTTTTCTATGTTGTCTGTACAGTAGTGGTTGAGTATGTTCTATCGAATAGATACAGGCACAGTACTAGATGTTCTTAAGTTAGTACAGTGTTAGTTGTTCTCATAATTTAATTTTTTTTATTGTAGTTGCTTTATTATATATAATCATATTTGTATAATATTGTTTTTAATAACGAATGTGTTTCTATATATATAGATAATATATATTATTACATAGTAGGTAGTTTTGCTCAATGTGGTTATTAAATTTTGTTTATATATTCGTAGGATATAGTGATTATTAATTGAATTAACCCTGTATTGCAGTGCATTTCTTTTATTCTGTATTATTTTTCTTGTAAACAGTTATATGGTAAGCATTAGTTCCTAGTTTCATTATTTTTATTTTAGTACTATTTATTCTTTTAGATTATTGGTATGTTGGATTATGGTTTTGCTGGCAACCAAAGGGTAAAGAATCTCAATATATTTAAACTATTTTGTTCAAAAATTTGGTTGGTAAATATGATAATATATTCTGTATTTCTATTAATAATTTTATTTAAATATGATTTATCTAGTAAATCTTCTTCTGGG
>JABUQX010099406.1:7500-20000 GCA_015478945.1 Trachelipus rathkii
ACCGAAGGTCTGTCTGACCGACAGACACAGACCGAAGGTCTGTGTTTGTCTGTCTGTTTGTTTGTCTGTTTGTATTATTATTTATTATTATTACGTCGAAGAAGTGATCCCGAAGGGATCACTTCTGAGTTGTTTTTTAAGCCCTTCTGCGTGTCCTTCAGCGTCGGTTCAGCCTCTGCACCGCACCACACCGCGTCGCACCGCACCGCACCGCACCGCATTGCTCCGTTTCGCACCACGCTCTGGCTAGAGTTTGAGACATGGTATCTCTGTCAAACTTGGTACCCCGTTTGGGGATAACGTAACCTCGTCGTAGACGAAGTTACATCCTGGGTCCCCCGAAGGGGGACCCCACCCCATTAAAAAATTAAAATGATCGTATAAAGCTGAAATTTGGTGAGAGGATTCAGAGTTGAGTTTCTAGAAAGACCTGGTATTGGACTCTGAGGAGTTGGCTCCGGCACCGGTGCTGGAGCTGCTGCGGTGCCAAGTTAATAAACATTCGTATAACAACAATGTTGGTGTCTTTATATATGTTATTGGGTCTGTAGATTTCGAAAATAATGGTTTCAGAACCATCAAGAAATAAAAAATAAATAAATAAATAAATAAATAAATAAATAAATAAAATTTCTTATTCTTTTTATGTTTATAGATTACAAATTTACGTTTTTACATACCCTAAAGCAGTAAATCACTAAATCAAACCACTATCCATCCACCCTCTTGACCAGTTGTGATATATTGATCTATTGATCTATTGATCTATTGATCTATTGATCTATTGATCTATTGATTAGGTCATATTTTTTACTAAAATTGTCATGTTTTACATACCCTAAATCAGTAAATCAGTAAATCAAACCACCATCCAACCACCCTCCTGTCCAATCGTGATCTATTGATCTATTGATCTATTGATCTATTGATTCAAGTCAATTTTTTTACTAAAATTGTAACGTTTTACATACCCTAAATCAGTAAATCAGTAAATCAAACCACCATCCAGCCACCCTCCTGTCCAATCGTGATCTATTGATCTATTGATCTATTGATTAAGGTCATATTTTTACTAAAATTGTCATGTTTTACATACCCTAAATCAGTAAATCAGTAAATCAAACCACCATCCAACCACCCTCCTGTCCATCCTTGAACTATTGATCTATTGATTCAAGTCACATTTCGAGTATCATTTTGGATAAACATAACATAAAATCAAGTTCTTTATACAAAGATCAATCAATATATGTTAACGTAACAAAGTTTTCACATTAATAAAGCTTACTCAGCATCATCTAAACTATGAATATAACCCACAACGACAAACCTAACACATCTTAAACAGGAATAAACCGTTAACGTTAACAAAGTTTCACACTTAACAACAGTAAAGTAACTAACATAACATCCAAAAAACGTAACTTATTCACACTTGGTCAAGCATGTCTCTAACATAACAATGTTAATTTTACATTAACATGGTAATATTTAACAAAAATTTACCATAACCTTGTATAATTATCATACAGACCAGTGAAAGTAGGTTAACGTAACAAAGTTTTCACATTAATAAAGCCAACGTAACATGGCTGGAACTAAGAATATAATATACAACAACAAACCTGACACATCTTAAGCAAGAATAAACTGCTAACATTAACAAAGGTCCAAACTTATCAACAGTAAAAGTAACTAACAAGACTCCCAAAAACATAATCCATTCGCACTTTATCGAACATATCTCCAACATGATATTGTTAATTTTACATTAACATAGTAATATTTAACAAAAAAAAATTAGCATAACCTTACCTAACCAGCATAATACCTAATGGGTAAAGACAAACAAAGTAAAGTTTTTACTCTCTGTAAAGCTAAACGCTGAACATAACGTACTTAGCACACAACAACCAGACGAATAAACAGCTATCATTAACAACTTAGTCAATAAAGCGAACATACGAGGGAAGTAAAACAAGTTTTCATTTTTATAACATATAATTTTCATTGAAAAGAGCGTTATATAAATACATAAAAACATATAAATACATAAAAAACATAAGTTTATTTTAAATATATTAATTCATCTAATCAGAGAACATAGGATTCAAGTTGGGTAAGTTCTATATATCTCTCTAAAGATTCAACACCCTTTGAAAGGATGTAAGTATAAATGCCTTCAGCAGCACTAAACCATTTTTCAGCATATTTTGATTCAACAGCACTCATTCTCTCATACAAGAGAGAAGTAAATTCATCCAAGCTGATAGTTATTAAAGCATTCCTGTATACTGCATTATACGGGAAACCACATGTTTTGGTGTAAATATCATAGATTACGCCATGTGCTATAAGTATTAAGTCCTCAAGTATGTCAACATCGTTAAGATGCGATGTTAATTCGTTTTTTATTTTAAGCAATGCTGTAATATTTTCAGATGCTGAAACCTATACATGTACGGTAGAAGGTCACACAATCGATGGGTTTCCAGTAGTTGCGTACATCAAGGGTTTTAACATCGTCACACGACGAGAACACAACGTCTATTCTATTAGAACCTCTCACGTTATCTTTCCAGTTAGATATTTCACTGCTAGTCGATATATCAGATGACACACATTTATCCTCTATCCATCCTGCTGCAATATTGATAATCTTGATGAACTCTTCAACACAAATGAATAAGGGTCTATTATTTGAACTCCTGGATGGAATACAAGCAATGTATTGGTATCCATCCGGTTGACGATTAAATATAAATGACACATCTCGTTGGGAAAAACCAGAAACTCCTCGTGAAGATATTAACAACAGGTGTAGAGATGCGAGGAGATGTCATCGTACCAGCACAGCAAAAAATGATGAAAATAGAGTGTATAAACAATCCTTAAAAGGTAATGAGATTCTTTCTTTCAACCAATCAGAAGAAAGTAAACAAGAGAATACGACGCATGAACGAACCATATCAGCTCAAAAGGGTATATATTCTCGTTAGACAACAACAACAACAACAACAACAACAACAATAACAATAAACAGGTTCACTATGGTAATATATGTATACAAAGGAGATCTATACAGCCAAATTGACATGAAATGAGCTTAGCCAAAACAAAAAACAAAAACAAACAAAAAAATAAAAGGTAATAATAATAATAATAATAATAATAATAATAATAATAATAATAATAATAATAATAATAATAATAATAATAATAATAATAATAATAATAATAATAATAATAATAATAATAATAATAATAATAATAATAATAATAATAATAATAATAATAATAATTTTCATTATTAATACATATAGTTTTTATATAGCCTTAAGATCTAAAAACGCTAAATCTTTACACTGAAAACCAATCATTTTCGTCGTTATATCTAAGATATTTTTTCACTTCATCGATACCATCATGGAGTACATATGTTAAAAGTTCACGTTCAGACACTAAAATTTGTTTACTAGATAGATCAGTTAGGTAAGCACTTTCGGACCATTGTTTTCTAAATAGATAGACGAGTTTCTGTACATCTATAGAATTTAAGAAGCGTTCAATGATATTCTCAGAATCATCAACCAACGTTTTCTTGAATGCGTAATATTCCTGATACAACATGTAATGTGCAACAGTTACATAATTAGACAGCATTTCCGATTTCTTAGTTTGAGTTATTACCCTTCTACAAACCTCCGATAGATATTTTATCTGTTTTAATCCAGAAATATAGATTCTACGAGCTGTAGGTTTAAATAAGCCTGTGTCATTACACATCTTCCATACTCGAACTTCCATTCGGTGTGAAATTATATCCTTAGAAAAAGAGATAGTAAGATGACTGACTTTATGACATCCTCTTCTGGCAATAATCGTTTTCGGTGAGTCTACTAAAACTTCGGTAGAGTTAGAGTACTCCTTAACCCATTCTGCAGCATGACGACATATACAGAGTAGTTCATCTGTACTCATAAAAATATGCCTGTTACTGTGGTATACAGATTGATTAATACACGTGAAAAAATCAGAACCATCAGGGTTTCTTTTATATAAGATTGATCCTGGGATCTTGATTACCCATTGTATAATCTTTTGTATAGGGGTATATCTGTTAAGACGCAACATATTGCGCCAGTGAAAATAAACACTTTTAAACTGAACACAACCTCTAATGCTTTAAGTCACAACGATTGTGACGATTAAACAAATATCGCGAGAAAGATATTATTAAGGATACAAACACAAGCCTAACAGGAAGGCTAAACCTGTTTTTATTTTTATTTTTACAGGTGTACATTCACTTTTAGGCCTTACGCTCCGTTCGTTTTATGTTTGTATTTGTATTTCGTGATACAAAAGCTCTCACGAGTGCGCTCGCGCATCAACATAATGTCATTCTTTACGATACATAACCAAACAATTTTCAGCGACAAGCCCCACTATTTGGAGATCAACCCAGAGAGATGTATGTATAATTTTCAGCAATGAGCCTCACTACAGGGAGATTATCCCTGAGAGATGCGTGAAGACCCATTTTGGGGTACCCCGAAGGGGGGTGTAAGCGGTAAGGGCACAGCCCTAAGGGCTGTGCCCTTATGTATCCGCTTACACCCCCCTTCGGGGTACCCCAAAATGGGTCTTCACGCATCTCTCAGGGATAATCTCCCTGTAGTGAGGCTCATTGCTGAAAATTATACATACATCTCTCTGGGATGATCTCCAAATAGTGGGGCTCGTCGCTGAAAATTGTTTGGTTATGTATCGTAAAGAATGACATTATGTTGATGCGCGAGCGCACTCGTGAGAGCTTTTGTATCACGAAATACAAATACAAACATAAAACGAACGGAGTGTAAGGCCGAAAAGTGAATGTACACCTGTAAAAAATAAAAATAAAAACAGGCAAAGGTGGGCACCGTTAATGAGAAAGTTAACGTCGTTAATTTTTAATCGTTAACAAAAAATATTAACGACGTTAATCATTAAAGCGTTTATCGGTAAAGAATGTAGCGGAAGTTAACGTTAATCGTTAACGTTAACCGTCTTCACAATATGTAGGAATAGTAATAATTATTGTTAATTTTCTTTTATTATAATAATATCCCTAACAATATTAATAATGATATTAAGCTTATCAGACAAATTAATTAGGCTTTGACCTATAGCAGATGCTTTTGCCGCTTGCCGAAGAATACTTCCAAAGCGTAAATACCTTATTAATTAATACTCAATACCGGGTGTCCGTAAAAGAATTTCCCAGTTTCAATGCTTTATTATAACAGCATAATATACAATATCCATATCATATCATACATCAAAGTGAAGAGTAAAGCCGTTTTCGTTTTGGCAATATTCTTACGAATTCTTACGAAAAATAAGAACGTTCTCAAAAAAATCGTTCGTTTTGTCAAATTTTAAGAAAATTTTGAGAATATTCTCACCAAACGTAAGAATTTTGACAAATTCCGTAAGATTGCTATTTCGCTGTCTTACCGAAAAATTCTATTCTTACGAAAAAAATGATGCCAGAAAGCAGTCATGAAATTTTTCTTTTTTTTTTTTTTTTACAATGGAATCAATTTAATGACTTTAAGAGTAGTGAGATTGTGTCAAATATTTGCGTGATATTCACAATTTTAATTATCCTTAAAATATTCATTAAAAAATGCAATGATAATGTTTTCACTACGTGGTAGGCCCGTTTTAATTTGTGACACCTGAAGATGCTTCCTTGAATAAAATGGCTTTAATTTTCAGCTTTGCCAATTTTTGATGAAAAGATCTGTTACAATGATGCACTTTTCAATTTTTTTTTTGTAACAAATACTATATATATATATATATATATATATATATATATATATATATATATATATATATATATATATATATATATATATATATATATATATATATATATAGAGAGAGAGAGAAGAGAGAGAGAGATATCCTCCCCGAAGACATCATTCCAAACACTGATTATGATTTTTGTAATGTTTGTAAACAAGTTTATAAGAATAAGAATTCATTCGCGGTCGTTTTGGCACGAAACCGTTCTTAAAATGCGTAAGAATTTGTCTTATCGAGCGTATCCAGACATATCATACATCAAAGTGAAGAGTAAGTTATACATAGTTTCGAATATGCACTTGCGCCAGAACGAGTTCCTGATAGGTCGACATACGCGCATGCGCGCATTCAGATGTAGTCTTCTCTAGTGCGTGCCCCACATACTGACAATGGCGAGTCCTGAGCGTAAAGCTTTCTGTGTTTTACAATTTGCTAAGTGTGAATCTGTAATTACGATTCAACGTGCGTATCGTTTACGTTTCCAATGTGATCCTCCATGTGGCAAAAACATTCGCCGATGGTATAGGCAATTTGCAACTAATGGATGTCTTTGTAAAGGCAAAAAGTACAGTAAAGTGACTGTACAGGATGTGGACCGTATCAGGGCCTCGTTTCTTCATAGTCCTAAGAAATCCGTTCGGAGAGCAAGTCACGAACTGAATGTGCCAAAAACGACGGTGTGGAAGGTGTTAAGGAAACGTTTACACATGTGTGCATACCGGTTGCAGTTTGTACATGCTTTAAAGCCCGACGACTAGGCTCTACGGTTTACCTTTGCCTGTGCAGTGTTAGGTCGAGACGATGACCTTCTAGATCATGTAGTGTTTAGCGATGAGTCCACCTTTCATCTCAGGGGTAAGGTGAATGCCCATAATGTTCGTATCTGGGGTCTGAAAATCCGCATGAACTTGTAGAACACAAACGTGATTCCAAAGGTTAACTTTTTCTGCGCCATATTCCGACGCCAGGTCTACGGACCTTTCTTTTTCGCAGAAGCAACCGTAACAAGGGTCGCCTATCTCGATATGTTACAATAATGGCTCTTTTCACAATTATTAGAGGATGAAGCGGTAAACTTTATATGGCAGCAAGATGGAGTCCCTCCACATTGGAGTCACATAGTGCGAGCGTGGTTGAACGACTTACTCCCAGATCGTTGGGTTGGTCATAATGGTCCAGACGACAGAGCTCTATATATCTGGCCCCCCGGTCCCCGGACTTAACGCCATGCGATTTCTTCCTATGGGGCTGCCCAATTATACGCAGAGTTGAAACGCAGAATTGAACATGCCGTTCCTTCCATTACTCCGGATCTGTTAACCAATGTTTGGGAGGAATTGGATTATCGGCTGAATGTATCCCCTATAACGAAAGGGGCACATATTGAACATATGTAGGAAAAACTCTGTTCAATGACCTTCACTTTGATGTATGATATGCTGTTGATATTGTATATTACGCTGTTATAATAAAGCATTGAAACTGGGACATTCTTTTACGGACACCCGGAATTTTTTTTAAATATAATAAAGGACATGTCAACTTAGAATTTTAGCTACAAATATGTATATTTTTATAAGTTACAACGCTTATGAGGCCTAGTTCTTATATTTTTCACTAGTTGCAAAAGAAGCAAGTTCAAGTAACTAACGAAAGAAGTTAATGACTCATTGAACGGGCAACAGTCACTATCTCTTTTTCCTTCAGCGAACCAATAAGAAATGAGAATACAGCAAAAGAAAAACGTCAAACATTTCTAAACGGGATAATAACCATGTAAGAATAAACACATTTTGAGCCATTGAGAGGAGCGTTTAGGAAATTTTGGAAAATAAAGTTTGTTATCAAAATCGAATGTAATACATTTTAAAATCTGATAAAAAAATATTTTATAAACTCGTAAATTAAAGTAACGATTAACGGATGTAGGGAAAAATTTTACTTCGTTAATAGTCCGTTACTTTTTTTCGAAATTAACGAAAGCGTTAAAAGTTGAATGAAACATGAAATACAGACATAAAACGAACGGAGCTTAAGCTTTAACGCGTTAATGCCCACCTTTGAAAACAGGTTTAGCCTTCCTGTTAGGCTTGTGTTTGTATCCTTAATTTTATAATATCTTTTCTCATGAGGCTTGTTTTAACGTCATAATCGTTGTGGACTTGAAAGCGTTAGGAGGTTGTGTTCCGTTTAAAAAGTGTTCTATTTTCACTAAGCGCGCAATATGTTGCGTCTTAACAGATATACCTCTATACAAAACATTACCCAATGGGTAATCAAGATCCCGGGGTGTGGGGTTTCAATCTTATATAAAAGAAACAATGATAGTTCTGATTTTTTCACATGTATTAATCAATCTGTATACCACAGTAACAGGCATATTTTTATGAGTACAGATGAACTACTCTGTATATGTCGTCACGCTGCAGAATGGGTTAAGGTGTACTCTAACTCTACCGAAGTTTTAGTAGACTCACCGAAAACGATTATTGGCAGAAGAGGATGTCATAAAGTCAGTCATCTTACTATCTCTTTTTCTAAGGATATAATTTCACACCGAATGGAGGTTCGAGTATGGAAGATGTGTAATGACACAGGCTTATTTAAACCTACAGCTCGTAGAATCTATATTTCTGGATTAAAACAGATAAAATATCTATCGGAGGTTTGTAGAAGGGTAATAACGCAAACTAAGAAATCGGAAATGCTGTCTAATTATGTAACTGTTGCACATTACATGTTGTATCAGGAATATTACGCATTCAAGAAAACGTTGGTTGATGATTCTGAGAATATCATTGAACGCTTCTTAAATTCTATAGATGTACAGAAACTCGTCTATCTATTTAGAAAACAATGGTCCGAAAGTGCTTACCTAACTGATCTATCTAGTAAACAAATTTTAGTGTCTGAACGTGAACTTTTAACATATGTACTCCATGATGGTATCGATGAAGTGAAAAAATATCTTAGATATAACGACGAAAATGATTGGTTTTCAGTGTAAAGATTTAGCGTTTTTAGATCTTAAGGCTATATAAAAACTATATGTATATTTTGATGCAATGATTATTATTATTATTATTATTATTATTATTATTATTATTATTATTATTATTATTATTATTATTATTATTATTATTATTATTATTATTATTATTATTATTATTATTATTATTATTATTATTATTATTATTATTATTATTATTATTATTATTATTATTATTACCTTTTATTTTTTTGTTTGTTTTTGTTTTTTGTTTTGGCTAAGCTCATTTCATGTCAATTTGGCTGTATAGATCTCCTTTGTATACATATATTACCATAGTGAACCTGTTTATTGTTATTGTTGTTGTTGTTGTTGTTGTTGTCTAACGAGAATATATACCCTTTTGAGCTGATATGGTTCGTTCGTGCGTCGTATTCTTGTTTACTTTCTTCTGATTGGTTGAAAGAAAGAATCTCATTACCTTTAAGGATTGTTTATACACTATTTTCTTCAGTAGGATATTTTTCGCTGTGCTGGTACGATGACATCTCCTCGCATCTCTACACCTGTTGTTGATATCTTCACAAGGAGCTTCGTTATTCCCAACGATGTGTCATTTATATTTAATCGTCAACCGGATGGATACCGATACATTGCTTGTATTCCATCCAGGAGTTCAAATAATAGACCCTTATTCATTTGTGTTGAAGAGTTCATCAAGATTATCAATATTGCAGCAGGATGGATAGAGGATAAATGTGTGTCATCTGATATATCGACTAGCAGTGAAATATCTAACTGGAAAGATAACGTGAGAGGTTCTAATAGAATAGACGTTGTGTTCTCGTCATGTGACGATATTAAAACCCTTGATGTACGCAACTACTGGAAACCCATCGATTGTGTGACCTTCAGACATACGTGTATAGGTTTCACAGTTCGAACATCTGAAAATATTACAGCATTGCTTAAAATAAAAAACGAATTAACATCGCATCTTAACGATGTTGACATACTTGAGGACTTAATACTTATAGCACATGGCGTAATCTATGATATTTACACCAAAACATGTGGTTTCCCGTATAATGCAGTATACAGGAATGCTTTAATAACTATCAGCTTGGAAGTTTACTTCTCTCTTGTATGAGAGAATGAGTGCTGTTGAATCAAAATATGCTGAAAAATGGTTTAGTGCTGCTGAAGGCATTTATACTTATATCCTTTCAAAGGGTGTTGAATCTTTAGAGAGATATATAGAACTTACCCAACTTGAATCCTATGTTCTCTGATTAGATGAATTAATATATTTAAAATAAACTTATGTTTTTTATGTATTTATATGTTTTTATGTATTTATATAACGCTCTTTTCAATGAAAATTATATGTTATAAAAATGAAAACTTGTTTTACTTCCCTCGTATGTTCGCTTTATTGACTAAGTTGTTAATGATATATTTATTTATTCGTCTAGTTATTGTGTGCTAAAGTACGTTATGTTCTTTAGCTTTACCAGAGGAAATAAAAACTTTACTTTTGTTTGTCTTTGCATTTAATTATTATGCTGGGTTCAAACTAGGGTTCAGCCATAATTTTTTGTTAAATAATTACTTTATGTTAATGTAAAATTAACAATATCATGTTGGAGATATGTTCGATAAAGTGCGAATGGATTATGTTTTTGGGAGTCTTGTTAGTTACTTTTACTGTTGATAAGTTTGGACCTTTGTTAATGTTAGCAGTTTATTCTTGCTTAAGATGTGTCAGGTTTGTTGTTGTATATTATATTCTTAGTTCCAGCCATGTTACGTTGGCTTTATTAATGTGAAAACTTTGTTACGTTAACCTACTTTCACTGGTCTGTATGATAATTATACAAGGTTATGGTAAATTTTTGTTAAATATTACCATGTTAATGTAAAATTAACATTGTTATGTTAGAGACATGCTTGACAAAGTGTGAATAGGTTACGTTTTTGGATGTTATGTTAGTTACTTTACTGTTGTTAAGTGTGAAACTTTGTTAACGTTAACGGTTTATTCCTGTTTAAGATGTGTTAGGTTTGTCGTTGTGGGTTATATTCATAGTTCAGATGATGCTAAGTAATCTTTATTAATGTGAAAACTTTGTTACGTTAGCATATATTGATTGATCTTTGTATAAAGAACTTGATTTTATGTTATGTTTATCCAAAATGATACTCGAAATGTGACTTGAATCAATAGATCAATAGTTCAAGGATGGACAGGAGGGTGGTTGGATGGTGGTTTGATTTACTGATTTACTGATTTAGGGTATGTAAAACATGACAATTTTAGTAAAAATATGACCTCAATAGAAGGTCAATAGATCACGATTGGACAGGAGAGTGGCTGTCTAATTATGTAACTGTTGCACATTACATGTTGTATCAGGAATATTACGCATTCAAGAAAACGTTGGTTGATGATTCTGAGAATATCATTGAACGCTTCTTAAATTCTATAGATGTACAGAAACTCGTCTATCTATTTAGAAAACAATGGTCCGAAAGTGCTTACCTAACTGATCTATCTAGTAAACAAATTTTAGTGTCTGAACGTGAACTTTTAACATATGTACTCCATGATGGTATCGATGAAGTGAAAAAATATCTTAGATATAACGACGAAAATGATTGGTTTTCAGTGTAAAGATTTAGCGTTTTTAGATCTTAAGGCTATATAAAAACTATATGTATGTGATGAACATTGATTATTATTATTATTATTATTATTATTATTATTATTATTATTATTATTATTATTATTATTATTATTATTATTATTATTATTATTATTATTATTATTATTATTATTATTATTATTATTATTATTATTATTATTATTATTATTACCTTTTATTTTTTTGTTTGTTTTTGTTTTTTGTTTTGGCTAAGCTCATTTCATGTCAATTTGGCTGTATAGATCTCCTTTGTATACATATATTACCATAGTGAACCTGTTTATTGTTATTGTTGTTGTTGTTGTTGTTGTTGTCTAACGAGAATATATACCCTTTTGAGCTGATATGGTTCGTTCATGCGTCGTATTCTTGTTTACTTTCTTCTGATTGGTTGAAAGAAAGAATCTCATTACCTTTAAGGATTGTTTATACACTCTATTTTCTTCAGTAGGATATTTTTCGCTGTGCTGGTACGATGACATCTCCTCGCATCTCTACACCTGTTGTTGATATCTTCACGAAGAGCTTCGTTATTCCCAACGATGTGTCATTTATATTTAATCGTCAACCGGATGGATACCGATACATTGCTTGTATTCCATCCAGGAGTTCAAATAATAGACCCTTATTCATTTGTGTTGAAGAGTTCATCATCAAGCTGTTTATTCGTCTGGTTGTTGTGTGCTAAGTACGTTATGTTCAGCGTTTAGCTTTACAGAGAGTAAAAACTTTACTTTGTTTGTCTTTACCCATTAGGTATTATGCTGGTTCGGTAAGGTTATGCTAATTTTTTTTTTTTTTTTGTTAAATATTACTATGTTAATGTAAAATTAACAATATCATGTTGGAGATATGTTCGATAAAGTGCGAATGGATTATGTTTTTGGGAGTCTTGTTAGTTACTTTTACTGTTGATAAGTTTGGACCTTTGTTAATGTTGGCAGTTT
>JABUQX010099406.1:25000-40000 GCA_015478945.1 Trachelipus rathkii
TATATGTATATATATATTATATATATATATATATATATATATATATATATATATATATATATATATATATATAAGACCACGGATTAAAGTCAGGGCCAAGATGATATCCAACAAAGATTGAAAAAATCATGACAAATTCCATAAGTAAAAACCGATTTAATCCAATTCATGACACTTCAAAGAAATGAAGTCAAAATTAAGTTGTATGAAAAAAATAGAAGAAAATGTGCTCTAAACTTTACAATTATATTACATAAAGGAACAAAGACCATTGCTGTTATGTCTGAAATCAGAGAGCTGGACAAACGAGGAATGAGAGTGTGTGAATGAATCTACTGTTTATATAATCCTCGTAAAGAAGGAATTTTACGACTAATGAATTTTAAAAATTCGTGCTGTTGTAATATGCAGAATATAATTAGAATGAAACAATAGTTCGACGGATCTAATGGAATTGGAGAAAGTTACTAGACCTGTGGAAGAGTTGATAAGATGAAACAAACTTACAAGAAATGTTGTGTGATAATAAGCCCCAGATATCTGATTCTTATTTCAAATAAAGTATACTGACGACAGCTCAGTGCTGAAAAAACAGGAGGGCAATGTGATGAAGTTTAGGAAATGTTTCAAAACATTCAACTTCTTTGAAGCTTATTAAGCCATAAAAACAGTTTGATCATTCCTTAAAAAATCAGAAAATCCGAAACATCAAGATATTAAGGAAAAATATTTGAGTTGTGTGTTATAGAATAAATTATTTAGTTGTGTTGGAGATCATATTGAGAAGATAGATTAAGAATTGGGTTTTTGAGGCATTGAAGCAACCATGTTTTCTCAGCTTTAATTGCAATTACGAGAAAGTTTAGAGTTAAATTACTCTAATCAAATGCTCCTTGAATCAGTTATTTTTATTGGCTGCATTGATTTTTAAAATGAAGGTGTAATAAAGGGTCAGAGGCATCGGTAAAGAACTTGATAGGTGAAAAAAAATAGAAAATAGAAAGCGATTAATGAACATTTCAAAGAGAACAGACTATAGGACAGAATCATGAGAATCACTATAAAGAGATATAACAATGAACAGTGACTATTCACAAAAGCTACTATGTACAGATACAGATAGAAATTGGAATTAGAGATAAAATTTCAGGTTAGAAGATATTTAATGGGAGATGTTTGAAAATAAATTCTTCGAGTGAAACTCAATTAAAAAATTTCGCCAATTCTAAAGCAACAGCAATAGATTTAACGAATCGCTGAAGAAACGATCCCAAGGAGTCATAAATGAAAACCACTTGTTGAAAATTTCTTACGAAAGCCATTCCATCGAAATGAGATAAAATATCAGGAATTTAAATGATTTCCAAATCTTCTGGTTTAAGATAGATCGAAAAACTTTGGAATGAATATAAGTTGAAACAATGTGAAAGATAGTTGGAGGGTTGAAATGTCCCCTGTTTCATTGTCTACTAAATATATTGCTTATGTTTCTGAGAGGAAGGAAGTAGAAGTTGATAGGCAGGTACAGTCACAGAACCAAGGCAAGACACAGATCAAAACCACAAATTCTGAGAACCTCATGAGGAATAGAGACATAATAATGGGCCTTCCAAGTAAGTTTGGATGGATAACAAATCAAATTTTTGGAAGTTAGAATGCTAGGTATAAATAAGATTCAGAGCATTGGGAATGATTTATAGTACGGAAACAATGTAAAATAAAATTAGAAACAAAAGTCTGAGATAAGAACTCAAGTTTAGTAGAAGAAAATACTGCTGTGGAGCCGTTAGAAAAAAAGGGTGGGAAAGAGAGGAACACAAAATATAATTCCTCTTTCTACGTTAAAAGGTGTTTTTGGTAGTGTGATAAATATATTTGTGCGATTCCAAAATAAGAAACATGACTATCTATAGCTTAAAGTTGAAAGTAAATCAGGCAAAGTTATCATGTAGAATAGTACAAGAAAAAGTAGAATCAAATCTGGGTCATGTTCAAGTCCGAGCAGATTAAGAGATCAAAATATCAAAAACATATCTTCGACGAAGGTGGGGTTCCTTCAGAAGGCTTATAGAGCAGGCTTCAAAGTAAAAAAAATAAAAAAAAGTGGTCTGACAAACTCAATAGTTTAATGAGAAAGCCTGAAAGTTATGACAAAATTTTGTTTGTTTGTAGTTGCTTTCCATCGCGATAAAGATACGAGTAAGGAGCTTCATTAACCATTCAAAATTGTTGTCGATGTAAAATTGTAGGCGAATTCACTTTTCAACAGCTGTATCATGAGAGGAACAACGAAACCAATCAAAATTTTAACAGAAAGGAGGTGTTCCAATACTTTTCCTCTCAAGAGTTCTGTTTTTACCTTTGATTACATTTGATCGGGTGCGTGAGTTACTGAAAATGCTAGGAAGACAAGCGGCTCTCATTGCATATCTCCCCGAGTTTATAGGGCTTATAGTAGACTTGGTCGAGCACCGAAAATTTCCACACCGCATCAGTATGTTGTGCACCAAAATCGCACCGCACAACATCACGCACTTCACCGCAACTTATCGGAACGCACCACACCCGATGTGTTGGCCAATTTTATATATATATATATATATATTATTATATATAATATTATCATATATATAATTTATAATGTATAATTGTATATAGTATTTATGTATATATAGATATCATATATATAATATATGATATGTAATATATTATATGTATATATTATATATATATAATAGTATTATATATATAATATTAAAATATATATATATATATATATATATATATATATAATAATGAAACAATTTTACAATGAAATATTTTTCCTTATCTTCCTTACCTTTCTTCTGTGATCTAAAAACCTTCTATCCTGAAAAGGTTTTTCAATTACAACCTCTCTCCTAGTAAGCATTCTTTTAAGGAAACAATATTAAGTCTGACCCTTTTCGTATTATCAATTTGGTTTCCTGGTTTGGTTGTCTTTCACTCTCTTTCCTTGTGAAAATATTTTCTTTTAAATGTTACTTGAAAAGAGTTATAACGAAGAAGTTCTGTCTCTGCTCAAACTGTATTTGTTGCAGTCAAAATATGGGATTCCTTTGAGAGCGTCGTCGTGTTTCCATGGTTACAGGGTTGAATTCTTGCATTATTATTATTATTATTATTATTATTATTATTATTATTATTATTATTAATATTTTTTTTTTTATTTTTATTTTTTTTGTGTTTGATTTTTTTTTTTTTTTTTTTTTTTTTTTTTTTTTTTTTTTTTTTTTTTTTTTTTTTTTTTTTTTTTATTTTTTTTTTTTTTTTTTTTTTTTAGTATATTCTTTGCCCATATTATTATTTTTATTATTATTATTATTATTATTATTCTTCTGAAAAATATTTATTTTTATTATTATAACTAGCTTATTATTATTATTATTATTATTATTACTATTATTATTATTATTATTATTATTATTATTATTATTATTATTATTATTATTATTATTATTATTATTATTATTATTATTATTATTATTATTATTATTATTATTGCTGATATATATATATATATAATATATATATATATATATCTAATATATATTATATATAATATGATATTATATATATATATATATTATATATTATATATATATATATATACTAGTATTATATAATATAGTATATATATTATATATATTAGAATATATATATATATATATTATATAATATGATATCTATATATATATATATATATATTATATATATATATATATATAGTATATATTATATATATTTTTGCAATCACCTCAGTTACAATTCATTTTATAGACTAAAAACATTACGGGAAATTAAAACGCCTCCGCCACGATTTGAACCAACACTCATTGAGAATGATATCAATATTCCATCTTCTTAATTAAAATCTTAACCATTTGACCACCAGGAAGCAAAACAATTTCTTTAAATCAAACTTTTAAGCCCTGTGGTTTCAATCGAGGAGACTATAAAAATATTACAACAACAGCAATCTCAATTTGCTAACAAAATGAAGACATTACGGAAAGGTAAAGTATCTCCGCAGGAATAAGATCCGTCGTATTGAAAAATGGGGTCATAAAATTATCAATGAGTTCATGCGATTTAGAAGTAAAGCTTAGTATATGATCGAATGTTTTTGGCTGCTTCGTGGGTAGCAGCAGAATGGTTATGACGATGGTTTGTTATCGCTCTTGTTCGCTACAAGATATTATTATTATTATTATTATTATTATTATTATTATTATTATTATTATTATTATTATTATTATTATTATTATTATTATTATTATTATTATTATTATTATTTATTATTATTTATTATTATTATTATTATTATTATTATTATTTATTATTATTATTATTATTATTATTATTATTATTCTATTATTATTATTATTATTATTATTACTTTTATTATTAGTATCATTGCTATTATTATTATTATTATTATTATTATTATTATTATTATTATTATTATTATTATTATTATTATTATTATTATTATTATTATTATTATTATTATTATTATTAAATGTATTACTATTAATAGTACAGTATTATTACTTATTAATTATACATTTATTATTATTGAGTTTAATATGATTAACATTTAATTATTATTATTATTATTTAATCATTAGTTAATTATTCATTATATTATTGGTATTAAGTCTTTATTGTTATGCCTATTTATTAATGTTTACTATTACTGACTATACTAGTTGTACTCAATGAACGTGTTGGTGGGTATTCATTATTATTATGTATTATTATATGATTATTATTATTAATTATTGATATTATTATTATTATTCATTTATTAATTATTATATTTGTTATTAAATTTGATTATTTATTTTTAGTAATAGTTGTAGTTGTTTTCTTCTTCATTCTCTTCTTCTTCTTCTTGTCTTCATTTCTTCTTCTTCTTGCTTCTTGCTTCTTCCTTATTTTTATTAGTTATTATTATTAATTATTAATTAATTATTATTATTATTATTGATTAATTATTATTATTATTATTATTATTATTATTATTATTATTATTATTATTATTATTATTATTATTATTATTATTATTATTATTATTATTATTATTATTATTATTATTATTTATTATTATTATTATGTTTATTATTTATTAATTCATTATTATTATTATTATTTATTATTATTATGTATTCATTATTATTATTTATTATTATTATTATTTGGGCTCCACATGGACCGGAAAACGTCTCCCTTAGTAGCCCATTTCTCGTCTATATATTCCTTTGTATAAATATTATTATATAAGCATAACTATGTAATCAATAGAGAGAATAAAATATTTTTGATTTTTGAATTTTTTTTTTATTATAATTATTATTATTATTATTATTATTATTATTATTATTTTTGATTTTTAATTTATTATTTATTATTATTATTATTATTATTATTATTATTATTATTATTATTATTATTATTATTATTATTATTATTATTATTATTATTATTATTATTATTATTATTATTATTATTATTATTATTATTATTATTACTATTAAATGGTATACTTTTAGTTACGTTTAATTTTATTCATTGAAACGGTTTTAGAAAGGTGAAATGAAATGAGGTGTGAAAAAATCCGAGTTATGTTAGCAATTTTTCCTTTCAAACTCTTTTATTACTTTATACTAATTATTCTTTTAAAGATTATAAATATTTCTCAAATTATATGGTTAAGCTTTATGAAAGTAAACATGGTTTTCAAATATGGGTCGTTGCTAATGATTGTGATGCTGTAAATTGATAGGGTAGTTATCGGGGCTGCGGAACCGGCAAATTTTTTTCCGGCTCCGACTCCGGCTCCATCATTTTAAAATTACCCGGCTCCGACTCCGGCTCCAGCATTTTAAAATTATCCGGCTTCGACTCCGACTCCGACTCCGGTTCCAGCATTTTAAAATTGTTTGGCTCCGTCTCCGATCCTTGTTATAATTCCTTCTCCATTTACACCTATGAAATCATTAATTCTTTGTTACAAAATTTTTATGGTATGATGAAATTGAATGTTTGTTAATGACATCTTTATTAACTTAGAATTCAAAACTTAGAAAATATTTTATAGAAAATAAGATTTTTAAGAAATACAGAAAGAGAATAATTCATTTTCTTCCTAAATTTTAATATAATTCCTTTTTGAACGATGAACTTCCTGTACAATTACGTAGTATAATTTTATTAAAAAGTAATTTTTTATTTAATTTCTTTTTTAACAACGGAATAATTATATTTCATTTCATCCTAAAGGTTAAAGTAATTTTCCTTTGAACTTTGAGCTGCCTGAATAGATGTAAAATAATTTTATTCAAAACATATCAAAACATTTTTTTATTCAATATTATATATATATATATATATATATATTATATATAATATATATATATATATATATATATTATATATATATATATATTATATATATATATATATATATATATATATTAGTATACTTATATAGTATAGTATATTAATTAACTTCTCATCCCTGACTCACCCCATCAAATGGAGACGGCCACAGCCCCGCCCAGCGTACCCCGCACGCGACGTCAACTGGTCCCTACAGAGATCCTCCAGGGACGTTATGTCCCACATTGTTCTATTGTTGGGAAATTATTTAAATCAGAGAGAAAAAATGGTTTACAGTTGTTTGACAGATGCTTGTGGTTGTTTGGATTAAAGGTTGAATCTGTGTTTGTATATTGTAATTTAGTTGTGATGAAACCGCATCCTTAGCTTTTCCATAGGATGACTGACTAGTTTCTTGATAGTGAGTTGAATTCTGGTGCCATTTCTGGTGGGTGTTTGTTTAAAATGTTGTTTGGTTGTCTGTGTCTTGAATGGTTTGTCTCTTAGTGCGTGTGGATTGTTTTGGTGTATCGTTGTGTTTGTTTAGTGGTGGTGTGGAATGTTATTTGCAGGATTTGTTTGCAATAGATATGGGCCTTTGGTGAAGAAGGAGGGTGTTTTGGGTCTGTGGTGGGTAGGGTTAGAGAGTGCATGTGCATGGGTGTGTTGGAGTGTTTTGTGTTTGGAAAAAGAATTGTGTGCTATCATGTAACAGGTATGTGGTCCTATGGGTAAGAATTTTGTTTCTCTTGGCAGGTGTTTGTTGTGGTGTTGTTGATGTTGCCATCCTGTTATGATCCTTTAAAGCCTTTGTTTGTGTCATTTTGAGTTTCTTATTGTTGTTTTTAAGTCATTAGGTGGGTTTTTAGGTTGGAGAAAGCGTAGTTAGAGTCGGGGCGAATGAATTGGTTTGTATATTAAGTGGTGGATTCGTTGGTCTTACTTGTTTTGTGAAGTCTTGCTAGCGATGATTTCTTAGTAGTTGGCAGATGGAGATTATAATTATTTTGTTGTTTTAAGGTGAAAAGTGAGAATGGTGTATCAGGTGTTAACTCCAGAAAGATTTTTGGGAGTTTTGTTAAGGGTATAGCAATGTTTTTAGGTAGACTAGTAGGTGTGTGCCGCCAGTTGCTGCCGGTAATTAATGTATATTGAGATTTGTTTGGTGAGCGGACATTGTTTTCTGTAAAGCCATGTTAGCTATGTTAGTATATATATAATATATATATATCATAATATATATATTTATGATTATTTATGTATATATTATATATAGATATTATTAAATTTAATATATTGTATATAAATTAATTAAAAATTTAAAAAATTAATAAATAAAAAATTTAAATAGCCCCCATATATATATGATATATATATATAATAATATATATATATATTATATATATATATATCATCATATATATATATATAATATATCATAATATATATATATATTAATATATATTATACTATATCATAATAATATATATATATATTATATAAGTATATAATATATATTATATATATATATATTATATATATATATATATAATATATATATATATATAATATATATATATATATATATATATTATATAAGTATATATATATAAGTTATATATATATATATGATAGTATATATAGTATATATATATAATATATATTATATTATTATATATATATATATATATATATAATATATATATATATATTATATATATATATACTATATATTTATTATATATATACTATATATAATATATATATTATAGTATATATAATATATAATATAATATATATATATACGATCATATATATATATACTATATATAATATATATATATATATATATATATATATAATATATATATGATATATTTATATATATGATAGTATAATATATATATATACAATAATATATAATTAAATATATATATATATAATTATAAATATATTATATATATTATATATTAATATATTATATAAGTATATATATTCTATATATATATATATATATATATATAATATATATATATATATATATATATATATATATATATATATATTATTATATATGTGTTATTAATAAGTGGTTGACTCCAGGAGCGAAAATCAATTATTAATGTTCGTTATTTTAATAATTTTTTAGGTAAACAAAAAACATTAAATTTTTGGGTAACCTAACCCTAAACCTAACCTAATAACCTACCCAACCTAACCTAACCTAACCTATCCTAACCAAACTTAACCTAAATTAACCTAACTGATTTTAACGGAAGTCAACCACTTAATAAAATGTTCATATATATTATATATATATATATATATAATATATATATATATTATATAATAATATATATTATTATATATATATATATTATATATATATTATATATATATATATATATATATATATATTTATATATATATATATAATATTCATTATATATATAGTATATATATATATTATATTTATATATAATATATATAATATTATTATATAATCATGTTATATATATATATATATAGTATATATATATATATATATTATATATATATATATATATATTATATAATATATATACTTATAGTATTATATTATATATATATATATATAATATATAGTATATATATATATAGTACGTAGTATATATAGTATATATATATATATATATATATATATATATATATATATATATCCATATATAATATATATATTAATATATATATAATATATATATATTATATTTTTCAAAATGGTATATTCAACTTTAAAATTTTAAAATAATTTCATCTCTTTTGAACGCTGAGCATATTAATAAAATTTATTCATAACAATGTTTGCTTAAAAATAAAATCTGTAAATAAAATCCTGCCTATATGATATTCCTTAGATCCAATTTTTTTATTTTTAAAAAGAAGAAAATAAGTTCTCACATTCACTTTACTAGGAGGCAAAGCTGTAATTGTATAAGCCGCATCTTGCAAAATTTTCAGGACTAGCCTAGGGATTGCCCTTAGCTGTTAACTTGATTCCAGTCGATTTTCCCATATTTTCATCTATACTTATGGAATTCTACTTTGTATTTTTTTTAGACGGATTTTTAGATCGAAGGTCTTTTAAGGTAGATTTCCTTTTTTTCATCGCTTTTCCTGCATGCTCTTAGTTTACTCCCATTGTTTGTCAATTTGACTTCTTCATCCTCATCTGACAAGATTACAACAAGGAGGATTCTGAAACTGCTGACTAATCTCAACCCATATTTCTGTTTGATAGTGTTATTCCATTTAAGTCCTAGTTCACTAAAGAGGCTTTCTAGCTTTCAATATAAGATCTTCAGCTCTGAGGACGATTCTGAACTGTGAATCAACAAAGATAGCCGACAGAAATATTTCGTTTTCAGTTTTTTTTTTCTTTTTTTTTTTTTTTTACAAGTTGTCCCACCACTCACGGGCAGTAGGCCATTCAGGGGAGGGGTGTGTTGCACCTAAAATTTCATTCCGCTAGCAAATTAACGACGAGATGACATCAACACGACGCTGGCTTAAAGTGAGGAGAATTAAATCAGCAGGAAACACAAGAAGATGAAAGAGAATTCCAACAGAACAGTAAGTGGCAGGAAGAGGAAGGCACCGCAGCGAACTAAACACTGGAGTTAACCTACATCACACAGAACCGGTAGCCGCAGACCCAGAACCCCTTGGCTATCGAGGGCGTCCGTAATAGGTGGTGTACGCGAGTGGTAAAGTTCGCCTCGAACCGACCTGCCGCTGCGGTACCTATAGAAAAAGGAGATAAAGTACCAACATAATGCGCACAAGGAAGAGGGTCAAGTACTGTGAGAGTACAGGAACGGTTTAAAGCTTTTGGGTTTTGCCTCGATCCCTATCCAAAGCGGGTGAAACCAAGCCCCCCCGATACGAGAACAGTACTCCATTACAAGGGCGGATGAGACTTGTATAGCTGGAGTAACTGAGAAGAGGGAAAAAAAATCTCGCAGTCTAAACAAGAACTCCCAGTTTTCTTTGAAGGCGCCCTAGCACCGTTGTGATGTGAGGTTTCAAGGACAATTTTTTTTGTTTATGTTAAAGGCCAAGGAATCGTTTATATTGTCAACAGGAGAGACGAGAGAACGTCGAAAGAGAGATAGGAAAGTTTAGAAGGTGTTTAAGAGAGGGAGATTTGTAGAAGTTAAGTTTTTAAAGATTGAATTTCACAAGGTTGAGACGACCCAATCGGAAATTCCCTATCCAGGATCAGCGAAAAAGATCGAAAGATAAAGACGAGAGACAATTCCTAGAAGTAAAAGAGGGAGCAGAAATGATTGAAATGAGTTGAAAGAATGAAGGGTCAAGTCATCAGCATATGAGTGGATAGAGTTGATGTGCAGGTGAGAAGATCATTAATGAAAATTAAGAATAAAGTAGGAGATAAGACAGAACCCTGAGGAACACCACTATTGACAGAAAAAGAAGAAGTCGCTCCATCAACCACAGCCAATATTGAGCGACTTGAAAAGAAAGCTAGGACATAAGTAAGCAAAGAGAAGGAGGAAACCCAAAGGAGGGGAGCTTGGAGAGCAGTGACGCGTGCCATACCCGGTCAAATGCTTGGGATATGTCAAGCGCCACCACGCAAGTTCCCCGTAGTTCCTAAGGGCGGAAAACCATAAATCGGTTAAAATAGGAAAGTATATCATCAGTAGACCTCGAACGCCGAAAGCCGTACTGGCGATCGAAAGAAGAGAAGAGATTCACTGGTCTAAGAAGTGAGAGTTAAGAAGGTTTCAAAGATCCTAGATAGAATACAGGTGAGAGCTATAGGGCGATAGTTAGAAGGATCAGAGCGGCTTCCTTTTTTCGGAATTGGTTGGACATTCTTTCCCTTCTTTACATGGAATTTTTACGTCATTTGCTAGAATCTCTTCTCTATAAAAAAAATTTCTGCAGTCAAGTCTTCAATTGAATAATTTTTGTTGTATAGTATGGGTGTTTTAATAATTCTTTGAGGGTTTCGATTTATTCCCGCTGACTATTGGACGAGAGAAAGTTCAGGAACCCGTTCAGCCAGCAAATAATGATAGTTCTTGTATTTTGCAGAAGCCTTTTGAGTTTACAAGACATTACTTCACAGTCGATGTCTCTTGATCTAAGATTGCCACTTTTCCAGCTTGACGCTTTAGTACTTTCATTAATTTTGGGATACGTGCTGCTTTTGCTATTTGTCTCGGATTGCTTGTAAGATTTGCTGTATGAGTATTGCTGAGACAATCCTTATGCTAACTGTTAAGTTTGAACTACACACATCATGTGTGCAATGTTAATGTCATCGGAGCATAATGTTATCATAGTTTTATCAAGTTCATTCTGAAAACAGCTATTACTTCTCGTTTGCCAATTCAATCAAATAGTAATACATTTACAGCTTCCTGTTTCCCTCATCGCTCAATTCCCCTTATTTAATTTTTCAATCGTACTGGTCATGTTATCCGCAACAAAGCTAATTACTTGCCTCTTATTATTTCGAATTCTTTTTAAATGAATGAGTCACAGAAGATTTTACTCTTCGTCACGCGGATTCGAACCGTTTGACTCCGCTTGCTGAGTTAAGCAACAACCGGATGCTCTAAGCACTAGGCCATCCACGTCCCCAAAAAAGAACGCTTCAAACGTAGTTTTTAAAGCACCCGGTTTTCTCATCCCATAAATGCTGAGTACTCAAAGGCCTGGCCCCCATTTTTAAATGAATGAGTTCACGTACAGATTTTTACTCTTGTTCAAGCGGGATTCGAAACGTGGACTCCGCGTTGCCTGAGTAACAACAACCGGATGCTCTCAAACACTAGGTCCTGCCACGATCCCCTAAAAAAAACCTTTCCAAAACGTAGTTTTTAAAGCACCCGTTTTCTCATCCCGAATAAAATGCCTGAGTACTGCAACAGGCCTGGCCTCCGTCATTTTATAATGAAATGAGTCACAGAAGATTTACTCTTCGTCAGCGGGATTCGAACGTTGGACTCCGCGTTGCTGAGAGTTAACAACAACCGGATGCTCTACCCACTAGGCCATCCACGTCCCAATAAAGACGCTTCAAACGTAGTTTTTAAAGCACCCGGTTTTCTCATCCCATAAATGCTGAGTACTCAAAGGCATGGCCCCCATTTTAAATGAATGAGTCACAGAAGATTTTACTCTTCGTCAGCGGGATTCGAACGTTGGACTCCGCGTTGCTGAGTTAACAACAACCGGATGCTCTAAGCACTAGGCCATCCACGTCCCCAATAAAAGACGCTTCAAACGTAGTTTTTAAAGCACCCGGTTTTCTCATCCCATAAATGCTGAGTACTTGGCCATATTAACTTGGATATATTAACTGAAATGTTGCGATTTGGTATCTCCTACTGTTAACGTTTTAGTAGTATTGTTTTTATCTCCGTCCACATATGTAATATTAATGGCAAAATAATTTAACTTTGCCCTTGTGCAAGCATCCATTTTTAAATGGACGAAGCATCCCTTTAACCAATTTTTTAAGTTTATTTTTTTTGCTTATCCCCTTCTTCTAGAACTATTTTACGAGTAATTTCCAGGTCTAAAGGGACTTCCAATTTCGAAACAATGTCTCCACACAGTGCTTTAAATCCTGGTCTTGCAAAAAAATCTAATGGGTCACTATCTTTAACAACCATTATAATCAATTGTATTATGCGTATATTTGAGGATGCCTTTATTTGCGCCTTTTTAAAAAAAAAGTTGTAAAAGGGATTTTTTTTATGGTGCGATAGTGCGTCGGATATATGGAAAAAGGGTTCCTGCTCACAAACCTATAGACACTTTTTTATAGGAAGAGAATATGTGAATGAAGTGTAAAAGAGACGAATTAGGAACACTGCAGCAGTGAATCTTGATAATCCAGCTCTCCTTAACAACTAATATGTCAAATGGGATAAATTCGCTATTTCAGATTTCCTTCCTATTTTTAAATCATTTCAAATTATACCACAATGTTAAAAATAATGGCAAAGCCTGTACTAAGTAAGCACTACAGCAAAGTATTAAACTTCAAATCAAACACTGAGCTCAATAAAACAACCAAATCATATTTTTATTTAATAATTTATTTACAAAATTTCAGCCTAAAAAATTTAGTATTTGTATATTTTATATTTTCTATAGCATAATATAATTTATATCAGCGTAAGAAAATATGAGATTATCTTTAAAAATGTGACTTTTTGGTGGGGTCTTTTTTTTTCTTTTTTTTTTATCATATCCTTTTAGTTTTTTTTTCTTGTGTTTACCTTTCAAAGTTATTTAGCATCTATAGTTTTTAATATATATATATATATATATATATATATATATATATATATATATATATATATATATATATATATATATATATTATATATATTATATATTATATATTTATATATATAGATATATATATATATAATATTAATATTTTTTTTATATATATATTTCTATATAACTATATATATATATATATATATATATAGGCTGAATATTTTTATATCTTTCTTGGTTTTAAAAACTATGCCCCCCCCCCCAAAAAAAAAAAAAATCTTTCAATATCCATATCTACACAGGAAAAAAAAATTATATCAAGTTGCATAAAAATTTTTCCCATCAACCTTCCGGCTTCCCTTCAGGAGGGAAAATTTTTACGTCACTGTTATGAAACATCAGTTGACAAAATTTTTATATCCATTAATATGTAATAAATTTTACTTCTTGCAATTTACTGTATAATGCCAAAGTAAAACCCATTACATGTTGTATTTTTTAACTTCGTTTATATATATATATATATATATATATATAATAATATGATATTTATATATTATATATATATATATATATATATTATATATATTTATATATATATATATATATATATAATATATATTATTATTATATATATTATATATATATATATATATATATATATATTATATATATATATACTATAATATATATGACTTCATAAAAGGCCTTGTAGTATGGCACCAAGAGTCTTTACCATACTAACAAAATTGCCATTTTTGTTAGTTTAATTTTCGTAGTCAATAAACTTAATTTTTATATAAAGCGAAGTTGAAAAAAAATATTAATATGATATAATATAAGATTTTTACTTATACTTTTTCTCATTATTAATTAAAAAATTATTGTAAAAAAGTAAAAAGGAAAATAAAATAAAATGTCTTATGGGTAACTATTTTAAATATATTAATTTGAAATTTTAACCCTATAGACTTTGACACAAACAAATTCATAGCATTGCGTTTCGATGTAAAGTATAGCATAATGCGATGTAAAGTGTATTATATAAAGTAGTTTGATGAAAATTAAACCATTCGACCGCGTATCAATATTTTGCACGCGATATGAAGTAGTTCCTTCCTTTTTCAGTTATTTAATAATATTAAATTCAGAAGTTTCGCTAAAGATTAAAGTTTAATTTAAAAGTTATCATTAGCAATTTATATAAGGTGTTTAAGAAAAAATATCAGGTCAAACTAAATTAATTTGCGAAATGACAACTCATGATTG
>JABUQX010099406.1:45000-49388 GCA_015478945.1 Trachelipus rathkii
GAAAGACGAAATCATGGGGTATTGAGATAGTTGCCTAGAATGAATGATGAGAGATTGGCTAAGAACGTTTAAATGTCTGAAGTGATAGTCAATCAGGAAAGGAGAAAATCCAAATGAAGGTGATGGAGTAAAAGACCCATTAATAAAGAAAGACATTAATATAGTGTATATATATAGAGTATATACACACATAGGTAGTATATATACATATATATATATGTGGTGTTATATATATATATATATATATATATATATATATATATATATATATATATATATATATATATATAGTTTATAGTATATAGTATAGTATATAAAAAAATATATATATATATATATATATATATCAATTATATATATATATATATATATATATATATATATGCATGATATTAGTGCTAAGTGAAAACGCACTTTTATATGTATATATAATCATCTTCACCAACAGCGAGGATGTGGGTTCGAAACCCAGTTAGGTAGGAAGGCCTAGATGATTATATATATATATATATGTTATATATATATATATATATATATATATATATATATATATATATATATATATAGTTATATATATATATATATATATATATATAAATATATATATATATATATATATATATATATATATATATATATATATATATATATATATATATATATATATATATATATATATATATATATATATATATATATATATATATATATATTTTAATATGGATGAAGGAAATAGATATACAAGATATGGAAACTTGGTCTTCCTTTAAGGGTTAGAAATTCTTGTACAACCATGAACAGTGAATTATTTGAATAACCAAGAAGATTACTTTAACTTGAGCATTCAAAGTTTGTGACAGCATCTAGCAATTATGTAAGAGACGGAGATATATATATATATATATATATATATATATATATATATATATATATATATATATATATATATATCTCTGTTTTTCTATATATATATATATATATATATATATATATATATATAAATATATATATATATATATATATATATATATATATATATATATATATATATATATATATATATATATATATATATATATATATATATAGTATATATATATATATATATATATATATATATATATATATATATATAAATATATATATATATATATATATATATATATATATATATAGAAATATATATAAAAGTTATATATATATATATATATATATATATATATATATATATATATATATATATATACTCATTAACTGTCCCTTGCTTCCCTATAATTGGGGGTAGGGTGCTCAAACATGCACCAGGAATCCTAAGCATACATGTGTATTTCTAGGGCACAAATAAGTAGCAGCGGGAACCAAATCCAGCTACCGTTATAAAGAGAAGTTATGGAGGGAGAGGATTGAAATATATTTATAATTAATTCGAAAAATGAGAGGAAAAGGAAGAATACGATAAAGGGGGAGGGGCATCTTTTTACTCTAGCAGCACCCCATTTTAGCCCCTATCTCAAAATAAACCCAAAATTCTTAATTTTCAGTCGATTTTGACCATGCAAAGAGTAAACTATAGTTTTTTTTTTTAACCTCTTAAACGTTGTTTTCGAGTTTTTTTCCGTATCTATAGTAATTAATTTCTTTTGTATTTTCATTTTGTGAAAACCTCTTTTTGGCATTTTGGGCCTCACCTCCCACAATTTTTTTTCGAAATGTGTTTATACTCGAAATATACATATAAGGGTTTATTACCTAAAGAATGTATAAAATAGTTTTTTGATTTTTTGAAATTTGTGCTCAGCAATGTCGAAATTCAAAACCTACTTTTCTTTATTTTAAAATGAAAAATTGCGATGATTTTTTTCTCGCTCATGCGATCTGGATGAAGTTTTCAGAGCATATGTAATCGGGGGAGAAACATTTTTTATTTAGATAATTTCTTTGTATACGCAGTAGTTTTGGATTTGTCCTTGGAGCAAATTATTCAGGGTATAGTAAAGAAGTGAAAGTGTTGTGTATATATTGAGTTTCTTACGAAAAGATTGTACAAACTCTGCATTAACCCACCATTGAAGAACATCTAACCATTATATCAACATCAATGCAATAAAACCTATTATTATTATTAATAATAATATTAATCGCAAAATACTAGAATCATTCTGTATATACAACCCCAACAACTACAATAAACAAACAACCAGGCGAAGTAAAAATAGATTTCATACAAAATGGATTTTTGAATTCCTGCAGCACCATTAAAAAATTAAACAACCAACTAGATCCAACTTCACAGCTCGAAGCTTATAAATTTTCTTTCCTTTTGCCTGAAGAGGTCTCAAGAAGATGAGACGAAAGCTGGCTCACTACAGAAAAACAACAAGATTCTCTTTCTTTATTTTAAAGTGGTTCCTGTAACCCAGTAGAAATGATATCGTGTGATTTGAGAAAATATATTAAAGAATTTGTATCATCAATAACCGAGGGCTTAAGTATTATTATAAAATTTTGTAACTACATTTATATATATATATATATATATATATATTATAAATATTTATATATATATATATATATATATATATATATATATATATATATATATATATATATATATATATATATATATATATATATATATATATATATCAGAGGCGACTCCTGCACTCGTGCTACTCGTGCTCAGCACGAGTTGACATTATAGAACGATCTAATTTTGCAAATTTCACAATGTTTCGATAATATTTTCATATTTTTTTGCGATAGTTGGTCAAATAAATGAAATTATTACATAATAAATATAAAAGATTATGCAAAATTGAAACGAAAAGGGAAGAATAGCCGCTATCAAATAATGCTTTTAACACATTAAAAATAGGACTAATCCGTGCCCAAAGGAAAAGGCGGATATGGTATCTGTAAATTTATAGTATAAATTTTTTTATAAATACTCTGTTTATAAATTATATGTTTAAATACTATACATAATAAATAATATTTTATAACAAAAAATATTTAATAAAACACATAAAATAATTAAAATTGATTACTAAAATACTTTAAAACGATAGGAGAAAATGATACAATTTAACATAATATTAAACTCAAGTTGTTCACTGTCCTGATCGATCTATATATAAATTATTTTAATAAAAATATATATATATATATATATATATATATATATATATATATATATATATATATATATATATATATATATTATATATATATATATATATAATTATTTTTTTTTTTTACATATAAAGTAAAGGAATATATACATATATATAAATATTCTATTATTAGAATATATTATATATATATATATATATATATATATATATATATATATATATATTATATATATATATATATATATATATATATATATATATATATTATATATAGAGAGAGAGAGAGGGAGAGAGAGAGTATAGAGATAGTTGTTATAGAAGTCACTAGAGTTATATATATATATATATATATATATATAGTATATATATATATATATATATATATATATATATATTATATATATATATATATATATATATATATATATATATATATATATATATATATATATATCAAACTATATTATTGGCTCGCCAGATATCTCGAAAATTACGATATGTACAAGAAAACCAATAATGTATTTGGAATCAGCGTATAAAAATTAGTATGGGAATGTTGAATAAAAAAAAAATAATAAATAAATACAATACCTAGGATATCACCTTACATTTGGCAACTTAATTTAAACAAATTACCCATAAAAGTATACGTTTTCTTTCTATCAGTTCAAGATTTTAAGGATAACTTTAAAAATCATGATTTTTGTATTATTACATTAAAAAATAGTTTTTATATTTTTAAAAATTATTTCACTAGCACTCACGGGTCGGGGGTATAGATTACCCTCGTGTGCCATGCATTTACGTTAATAAATTAAAAAAAATTTTCGTTCCCTTAAATTTTGCATACGCAAATAAATAAATTAATCTGTCTTCTGATTGGCTAGATTTTGTTGCCGCAGGAATAAAAATCAACATCTCGTACACTTTCTTCAAATTTAATATAATTTATATTTTTTATTTAACATTTAAAATCATAAAAAACGTTTTCCATTATTACATTTTTACGACTATTCCAAATATGTCATATTGTTTTCGATAAGTCAGTATTTTTCAAGATATCTCGCAAGCTTCTAATGTAAAGTTTCACACACACACACACACACACACACACAGCAGACACACACACACATACAATTACGTTTGGAAGTTCTTACCTACAGGAAGAGATTTTAAATTGAAGCGGCGCACGAAACGCGAAAGCGTTTCACGATAAAGAACGTTGTCCCCAAACGATAACCGAACTAGCATCAC
>JABUQX010099407.1:0-17500 GCA_015478945.1 Trachelipus rathkii
CTATTCCATTCCATTCCATTCCATTCCTCTCTCTCCTCTCATTTGTGTTAGTGTGCTCATGTGTATGTGTGTGTGTTGTGTGTGTGTAATGTGTGTGTGTGTATATATATATATGTGTTTAATATTCATAACTTTAGCATTAAAATATTAAAACTATCATAAGTTCTCAAAAGTAATGATTAGAAACATTATTTCCTAAAGTTGCAATTTTTTTTATTTAAAATCTAAGAAAGATTTGAAAACTTTCAAATTTCTTTTTTTTTAAATAAAAAGATAAGTTATCCAAAACTTTTAAGCAAAGTATTTAAGCAAAATCTAAATAATAATAATAATAATAATAATAATAATAATAATAATAATAATAATAATAATAATAATAATAATAATAATAATAATAATAATAATAATAATAATAATAATAATAATAATAATAATAATATGATAATGATAATGATAACGATGTGATAAGGATGTGAATCTATTATTGATAGCTTGTTATCTTAATAATAATAATAATAATAATAATATAATAATAATAATAATAATAATAATAATAATATCCGGTTAAAGAAAATAGTTCAGTATCACATCAAGTCCAAATCTAAAACTAAAGAAATAAAACTTAGATGTTATTACAAGCCATTGAAACTTTCTTCTATGTTTTCTGAAAGAGCTAGTGGGACTAAGAATGTGAATCATGTGGTATACCAATTTCACTGTAAATAAGGATAGCTGTAATGCCTCTTACATCGGTTATATCATTAATTCTCTCAAACTCAGCGTCTCACAACATAGATACAGGCCCAGTAAGATATTTGAACACTTGAAGAACGAACATGGAACTCCCAAACCCAATCTCGACATTTCTAATTTTGACATCTTACACCGAGCGGGAAATTTCTTTGAATTGAGGCTGGCTGAGTCTCTCTTAATAAAAAAGCACAAGCCGATTATCAATATCAAATACAATGAAATGGAAAATTTTTTGAACATTTTTTAGATTTAGCTGGATAGATTCTCTCTTTTGATATATTTATTATTTAAGGATCTTAGATTTACGTTAGTAATAAAACTTTAATTTGTTACTTCACATTTATATTTAAATAATATTTATTTTGTTTCATCAATTGTTAAATTAGTCTTGAACTCGTCTCCGATGATGCCTGAAGTGGCCAGGCGAAATATTAGATTAAAAGTTCAGAAAGCGGTGGTTGTTCTATTTTATTCTAGAATAGTCCTGAAAAAAATCAATCATGAAGCGGTTGATACCTTTAGAAAATTGGAAAAGGCTTGTAAATCTCACATTAAATTAGAAGCTGATATAAAATTTCTAAAATAATAATAATAATAATAATAATGATAATAATAAATTAATAATAATATTAATAATTTTACTATTATTTCAGTTCGTTCATTCAAAGGAAGTATATTAACCTTGTACGATGCATCCCCAAGAACGGCAGGATCGTACATCTGCGTCGCTTCAAATGGTCATCCCCCTTCAGTAAGCAGAGTCCTCAGGCTGAGGGTCATCCACGCTCCTGTAGTAGAGTTCGTATCTGCTGACAAGCATATTTGGATGAGAAAGGGTGACACGGTTAATTTGTCTTGTCGATACGCAGCGTATCCAATGCCACAGGTTGTCTTTCACAGGGAAAACTATTTTGGCTTCCAAAATTTATCAGTTAATCATTTTGAGATCAAGAGAGTCATGCAGCAGTTTCCTTACACGTATGTATTCCATAGAGGTAGTGGGAGATATGCTAGTATTTGTATGCATTAATAATAATAATAATAATAATAATAATAATAATAATAATAATAATAATAATAATAATAATAATAATAATAATAATAATAATAATAATAATAATAATAATAATAATAATAATAATAATAATAATAATAATGTAATTGTGGAGTCAAGCCTAGTCTTATTATCGAATGCTTTATTAAAACTATAAACATTTAATGGGCAAAAATGGTATCAACAAATTATATGAATTTTTTTAATTGGTTTTCCTGCATTTTATGTCTATAGTTTCAATAATAATTAAAAAAAATAACGCTTTGAAAATTTTAACCTGCTAATGAAATTAGGCTTTATTCGTTCGTTTAGGGATAACACTATCGATGTTTTTTCCGATTATTGCTATATCGATATCATTATTATTTTTTACGATAATCGATAATATTTTACGATTATTATCAGCTATTCGATTGTTTAGACAAAATGTGCGTAAATAAATTAAAAAATATTAAATAATTTTGCAAGGCGAATTTTTTTTACGTGCGAAACAATAAAACAAATAAAAACAATTAATATATAATAACTCTACGAAATTTATAATATATATATATACTTGCATATATATATATATATATATATATATATATATATATAGTATATATATATATATATCTTATATATATATATATGCTAACTATATATATATGCTATATATAGCATATATATATAGCTGATGCCTGCTTTTTGCGTCAAAAACGATCCATCTAGGTTGGGATTTGGAATTTGTCGACAAATTCCATATGGGTTAGAGTCTCAGTTTAATTCCAGTTTTGCTTGATGGCTTTGTTAAGTATGCATATAGTAAATCTTATAGTCCTTAACAAATCTTATGCTCATAACCTGAACTAGGAGGATCTAAATCGAGACATAACCTATATGGATCGTCGGCTCACCATAATTAAAGCTATAGTGAAAAGCTCACAACGCATTATATATCTATCCTCTCTTCCAAACTGTCTCTCTGTGATATATATATATATATATATATATATATATATATATATATATATATATATATATATATATATATATATATATATATATATATATCTCACCAAATATATATTTATATATATATATATAAACATATATAGTCATATATATTTTCTCACTCATATATATATATATATATATATATATATATATATATGCTTGTTATTATATTATTAGTAATTTTTTTATATCTTGCATAAAGATTTTTACAAATTTTAGTTGATTTTATATTATAAAGTGATTAAATACATTTTGAAAAATCGATATCGTTGATAATCGTGAAAAAAATCGACAATCTGAAACAAATTTCGAAGGTGTTTCTTCATCCCTACACGAATGGAATGATCATAATTGTTATTATTTTTTATATTTTCATTAAAATTATAAACTTAAAATGTTTGAAAATCAATAAAAAACCCTTCAATTAATTTGTTGATCCTATTTTGTACATTAAATATTTAGAGCTTTTAGTACAGTATTGCACGTTAATAAATCCAACCACAATTATATATATATATAATACATATACATATAATATAATAATATATAATAATAATAATAATAATAATAATTATTATGATAATGATGCTAGCAAAGTAGAATTGAATTATATATTCCATATTATCTGACTCGAGGTTTATATATATATATATATATATATATCTTTCTTTATATATATATATGTATATGTACTGTATATATGTATGTATATGTATGTATATATATGCATATGTCTGTCATATGTTTGAGGATGTGTATGTATGTATATATATTATATATATATATATATATATATATATATATATATATATATATATATATATAACCCAGCAGGGGGTATTGATTCTTATTATAGTGTTATTCTCTTGGTATACAACCTAGGGCATGGCATAGTTATAAGAACCATAACTAGGGGGGGGGCTTTGTGCATCCCTCCAGCCCCAGCACTAGCATGTGTATGTGTATGCTGGTGCACATACGGGGACACTAGTATGTGCTTTTGTCATATATGTAAATTTTTAATCTTCTTCCTCTCAACTCATTTCTCGAATTTACTGTCTGTATCTTTCAATCCTCTTCCTCCATTACAGTTTCTATCTTTTTTTTCAGAGAGGTAGATGAACGCCGATGCTCCCACCCCTTCATTATGCTTATGGGAGGGGCACTTCGCCTCGTCTGTGCTGAAGGAGTGTGAACCGCATCACACGTTCGTGATTCGGTGCATACGACTTAGCACCAGGTTTCTGTCTTTTTTCCTGATCCCCCTGAAATATCTATAATAAGAGACTCTCGGCCGCTTAGCGCGGTCCTCCGGGCACAAACCTCATAGGGCTTGACACCCATCAGGAGGATTCCTTTAATTAAATATACCATGCAAAATCTTAATTCGCCTTAGACTTTTTTGGATTTAGTGATTACTGAGGAAGCACCGATTAAAAGACTTACTCTTCTAAATTGCACTTTGAATGTTGATGCAGTGATTCCCTTCACTTCACCTGGAAGGTCTCTGCTTAACCCTAGCACGTCCTCGACATCCCATGTGCTCAAACGGTTGGGGCAACCCATAAAAAGGTGCTTCTCGTCCTAGTCGTTCTCATTTGTTTGCTCCATATGCTGCTCCCCTTCCAGGCCTGTTAACTGACACATCATTCCCAAAATATTACTTATTGCAATCCACTGCCTCCAAAGCTCTTACTGAGCAAAGAGCCATTATTCTTAGCGATGCACTTTAAAAAGCTTTAATAGTTGAAGAAATGGGTCCCTTCACGTTCAAGTTACTACCCGGAATCAAAGTTCCAATCTTGTCATCCTTAACGTCTCTCGGAAATATCTCTCTTATTTCCACACTCCTGATGAAATAAGAAACACATTCAAAGGCATTATTTATTCTTTAGAACAGAAAAACGATGAATCTCCAACAGAAAAAATTTCAAGTTACAAATGTTTACAGATTTCTCCCTAGTCGGGACTCGCCTGATACCCCAAATACTCGTTTAATGCTGATCTTAGTACCATTTTTCTCCCTTCAAATTTGAAAATAAGGTTTACAAATTACAGTGTTCGTACGTTTATTCCATGATCCCAGACGTTACTTTAAAGGCCAGCGGTTTGGTCATACCCGAAAATAATGAAGTGGACTGCATGACATATGCTGAGTTTTGGGAAAATATTTCACATTTCTTGTGAAAACACACCACACTGCAAAAACTGTGGAGGACTCCTCAGTTCCTCTTTCTTAAAATGCCTGTCTTACCTGTTTAAACAGGAGGTTTTGAAGTTATGCACCATACAAAAAATGAGCAGGAGTGATGTCATACACCAGCTCAAAGACAAATATTCCACAACAAAGGCAATAATATGCTACAAATGCAGCAGCCCCCCTGCCTCCCCGTGTTAATCAACCGACACAACTCCATTCCAGTAAAACTCTTTCCCCCAAATTCTAGCGAAACTCAGGCAGTTATTGTAACCTACCCACCTTCATTTTCTGTATTATTGACTTTTTAAATAGTCCAAAAGCAACCCTTGAACCAATCTTCTGTTCAAAACGCCATCAACAACCCTACTCCGAGTACCAGTTTTTAACTAACCAGCAATGAAACTAAGCTGGCTTATCCACTAAAACACTTGGTGAGCATTCCCTGCCAAGACACTCTGTCCCACACTCTCCCGATGAGTTCGCCAAACTCACGTAAGTGGCCTGCGTCTATATTCCCTAATCTGTCTCCCACCATTACTCAAATTTCTGAAAAATATGTTCCTAAACAGAAACAAAAGATTAAGCATCACACTAAAGATTATTCGCAAAAATACAAAATATCCATATTTATAAACTAGGACACACCAACCCCAGATGTAAAAAAGGCATCTCAGAAGAGACCTCGCTATAAGTCTATTCCTGAGATGAAAGCAATGACATCAATAGATTGTACCCAAGCAACCACAGCTGTTGAACAACCCACCAGTCAACTCTTTGATAGCTTGGAAGATTATTCCACCTCTTCTGAATCCTCCTATAACTCTTCTACCGAATTTCCTCTCTCAGCACTCCTTAAATGATATTATGCCTTAGCTGATGAAATGAATTATAGTCCCCAAAAAGAGCTTGAAGTTACGACTCACTATCTTTCTAATGCTCCCTGCGCTTCTGAGAGAGGTGAAAGGAAACCGTTCAACGCAAACACCGCAAACTCTCCAAGCCTTCTGGATCTGTTGGATGCCTAAAATTGGACCAGAACTCCTATCTTAACCAAAATTCCCTAGTCTCCCAAAATTATTCGCCTGGTGGTTTACTGACAGTCTCCAGTGTTAGACTTTGTCAATCCAACAGATCCTATATCGGAAACCAATATCGCAACTCCAACACCCTCTCAAAAAAATGACACGTCAGGTGACACCTTCCTCCACCCATTTCCATGGAAACAGCCCCATATTTAGCACATTTCTGAATCTGCTTGCTTGGCAAATACTGATATCGTTCCTTTTCCTAAACATGAGCACCTTGTTGCTCTTCTAACAACCAACCAACTTCACATAATAACATAGACTTGGTTGAACTCAACTTACTTTGTATTCATAGCAAAGTCCCTCCACCAAATATACAGAAAACCCTCCAAAACAGGTGGTACAAACCAAATCTATGTTGTATGACTACTCCTTAACATCAGGATTTATTGCTCCTCCTCGTTGGGACCCGCGTCTCATCCTTTTCTACCCATCTGCACCCACCTTCAACATTACACCAAGCCACATTTTTTTTAATTAAAAGTTCACACCTCACGGGCATAGCCCTATTCAAGGAGGGGAACTTTCTAGGTAATTTCTACCTAGGATCCGAACTAGGATTCGAACACGCGACCTTGCCATGCGACTCCGTCGCTCTACCATTTGAGCCACAGTTGTCTCAAAAATATCATCCCTATAATATTCAAAGCAACGTAGAATGGCCACCTTCCTGCAATTTAATTATCGTGGCTACTGCCCTAATTTTGAAAACTTCTTCAACTAATAAACATATGTACACCAAAGTGCATTTGTTTGCAGGAACTTTAACTATGTTATCGCGACCTCTTCCAGCATTCGGAATATAAATCGCTTCTAACCTCTATATAAAGAGGTAACAATGATAGGGGAGGTGCAGGAATACTCATTCATAAATCTGTCCCTTATTCTCCCTATTCATAAATCTGTCCTCTATTCTTTAAACTAGACCTCATGCAGTGGCAGCACAAATTCATCAGTTCACTGACCTCACTGTCTGCTCGATCTACTTGGCTCCGAGTTGTGAGTTTACTAAGGCCAACTTAGCTGATCTTTTTAGCAGCTTCCCACTTCGGTTGTTATACTGGGAGACTTCAATCTTCGCCACCCCTTATTTAAGTCTAAGATCATTGTTGATCTCCTAACACCCTTTTCCCTGGGATACCTTAGCACAGGGTTCGATACATATGAGCGTTTAGATGCACAATCTTCTTTCTGTATAAATATTTCATTTTTCTCCCATTCTTTTATGGACTGCTTTACTTGGTACGGCTTTGATTATTTATACGGCAGTGACCATGATCAAATAGCCTTAAATGTACTTGCACCGAGCCTAATGTTAAAATCCAATTCCAGCTGGCGTTATGACCGAGCGGAGGGGGCTCTTTTTTTATCAGTCCACAGCTATCCCACGTTCTTGCTTCAATAGGCGATTTCCGACTATTGATAATCTCTTTAACTTCTTCCAACAAGTTATCATCACAGCAGCGAAAGCTTGCATTCCGCGATCTTCCGCGGGTAGACGTTCAGCAACCCCTTGGTGGTCCCAAGGGTGTGCATAAGTTAACTGGGAGAAGAAAAAACTCTACAGGAAATACAAAAGGACCCGCACTACACCAAACTTGATTATTTTTAAAACAGCTGAGGCCAGATCTCGTCGAATTAATTCCCAAACACATAAACAATACTTTCGAACTTATATTTCGACTGTCAACTCTACAATTCCCATTTCTTTAGTGTGGAAAGTTGCACAGAAAATATCTCTCCCTCCAACAACTCTTAACCCATAGTTCTTCGTTATGGGCCTGATATAACTGATACAATCCCTGCTCCCGCAGCTGTTGCAGATGCATTTGGTTATAGCTTTCCTAGCCACTCGAGCACTTCCCATTATCCTGAAGCATTTCAAAAGCTGAAAATTAACACCGTACTGCAAGACTTTTCAACAGGAAAAGGACAATATCATACTTATTACCGTCCTTTTGCACTTGCAGGGTAACAAATTGCACTGACTGATCCAAACTTTTCCAATACCCTCCCCATCATGCTTCAATTTTTTATGGCAGAATTAATGGCTATATTTATTGCTCTCCCTCAAATTTTATTCCTTAACCAAGACCACTCTTTTGTCATTTATTCAGATTCACTCAGGTTCCTATTCTCAAAGCACAATGGTATCCGCTGTGCAACAATTTCTTCAGCTGCTCTACTCTCGCCAGAAACAAATTACCCTGGGTTGAACAACCTCTCACGTAGGAGTAACTGGCAACAAAATAGCTGACAGAGAGGCCAGAATGGCCGCCTCCTCTTACCAGAGCTGTTTTAGGTACCTCCTTGATGCCATCCCACATGGTCGCCTTTCATCAATTAATTATTATCCTGCTATCCGACAAGGCTTCAGGTCTTACTGACAGGAGTGCTGGGCGAGTGATCAGGGAGGGGCGAATCTTACAAATATAAAGCTGAACATTGGTAAGTGATCTTCCTCTCGCCGACGAAAGCGCTTGAACGTGATGATACTTGCACGCCTCCGCGTTGGAAACACCAATATCACTCACAGTCACTATATGTCACGGGACCCTCCTCCAATCTGCAAATTTTGCCGTCGTCATACCCCGCAATCTGTTCACCATATCTTCATTGATTGTCTTCAACTGGACCGGATTCGCCGCCGTTATTTTTCAACTCTATGATCCATAACACTTCTAAAAGGGTTATTCCATATCTTATCAGAATCCTCCCACTTTAATAGTAGCTATTTTCATTTTTTTCTCCAAGAACTGAATATTCTTCACAACATTGAATTTTGCTATGTAATATAAGAACTATTTATAATGTAAGGACATCTTCTTATAAAGCTTTTTATTTATTTTTGACTGAGTATTCATTTTGCCATCCAAATATTCTTCGTGACATTTAAAATGTGTATGAGCCAGGACCCACCTATGTAGTTGATTATTAAGCCCAGTGTGGCAGCTTCCTTTCAAGCCGTGGTGGGTCCTGTACATAAACTCATATATATATATATATATATATATATATATATATATATATATATATATATATATATATATATATATATATATATATATATATATATATATACAAGAAAACAATGTATTTATGTATGTATGTATGTATGTACTCTGTATGAATGTATATAGGGCAATACATTAATAGTAATTCAAATACCCAATTTCAGTCACACGATGACCTTGACCATTGCACGAATTCACAGCTCCGTTCCATTATCCATTCTCTCTCTCCTGCCTCTCCACCTCTCTCTCTCTCTCCTCTCTCTCTCTCTCCTCTCTCTCTCTTTCCTCTCTCCTGCATATATATATATATATATATATCTCTTTCTCTCACTCTCATTATATATACATATATATATGCTCTCATATATATATATATATATATATAAATATATGTATGTTTTTACGCAATATGTGTAGATATAAATATATGTCGTGTGTATATATGTATATGTCATTAATTATATATATATATATATATATATATATATATATATATATATATATATATATATATATATATATATATATATCTATATATATATATATATATATATAATAATAATATAAATATAGATAACTATATATATATATATATAAAAATATATGTATATATATATATATATATATATATATATATATATATATATATATATACTATATATATATATATATATATATATATATATATATATATATATATATCTATATATATATTGGAAAGATTGGTAAGTAACCTGACATTAAGATGTTATTAATATTATAAACCTGAAATGAATTTATATTATTGAAAACACAAAATAGAGTGCAGGAAATGCAAATTCATTAAATATATATATATATATATATATATATATATATATATATATATATATATATATATATATATATATATATATATATAAAATATATATATATATATATATATATATATATATATATATATATATATATATATATATATATATATATATATATATATATATATATATATATATATTGTAAAATTTGGTAAGTAATCTGGCATTAAGATGACTAATATTATAAACCTGAAATGAATTTATGTTATTGAAAACATAAAATAGAGTGCAGGAAATGCAAATTCATTAAATTTACATTTAGTTAAAGTATTAAAAATCTATTTATAGAATCATCGAGCTAGGCTATCTTTACTGATGCATCCTACCCTTCATAGAAAAATAGGCAAAGGAAAATATCAGAAAATATTACATAACAACATCAGCAAACAGGAAATAAAAACATACCTAAACTATGTACTGAAATGGCAAATAACAAACAGATATACACCACTACATATAAACAATTCATCCGTCCAACACTATATTAAGCCTCACCAACATGGCACACATTACTGACAAAGGGAAATATAAGAAAAGTACAGATAATTCAAAACTAGGCGCTTAGAATTTTAATAGGAGGGCCTACAACACCACAACAACATCTTCATGAAGAAACAAAAATACTTCCCATTGACTAACACTTAAAAATGATAGGCCCTCAATTCTACACTAAAGCACTAACACCTCAGCACTCATGTCACACAGCCATCTCTAACTCCATTTATCACAGGCTTAAACAACCTACGTCCTCTCCATCATTATTCTACAAGCAAATTCTGAATAACATCCCACCACCACAAAACAACATCTCATTCACCAAACAAATCCACACACTCCTAACCGAAAACTATTTAAGAAACCGACAACCAAACAATATGCTAAATGAACATCCACCAGAAATATAGCATCTGAATTTTACTCTCTCCCAAAAACTATTCAGCCATCCTTAGCCAAACTAAAATGATACGACCACCCAAATTTACAACACTATAAATATAGATTCAACCTTAATCAAACCACCTCGAATATCTGCACAAATTGCAACAGGTCGCAGGCTGTATACATTTCACACTAGACTGTTACTCTATTGTATCCATTGAATAAATACGGTACCCATCCATTTGCCATTCCTGCCTCTCTCTCTCTTTCTTTATATGCACTGCTATATCATATATATGCATATATATATGCATAATACATATAATATGTATATATATATATGTAACTCAAATTTATATGGATTGATCTCATGTATAATAATAATAATATGTATGTATAAAGCATATGTAATAATAATAATAATATGTATGTATGTGTGTATATAAACTGCTCTCATATATATAAATATATATATATATATATATATATATATATATATATATATATATATATATATATATATATATATATATATATATATATATATATATATAAATAAATGTATGCTTATAAATATATATATATATATATATATATATATATATATATATATATATATATATATATATATATATATCTTTATATATATATATATATATATATATATATATATATTTAAAGTTAGCACCACCGCTCAAGGGCAGAGACTATTCAAGGAGGAGTTAGAGGTGATGCTCACCAACCAATGCAAATTACGCAGATGAGCACAGACAGCAAACTTTGAAGTGAGGGAGATTCAGCAGGAAACACAGAAGATGGAAGAGAATTCCACAGAACAGAGGTGGCAGGGAAAGAAGGAAGCACCATGGCGTACTAGCCTGGGTTAGATTATCCACCACAAAAGAACTCAAGCGCAGACACGGCACCCTTTGTGCTACATATGAGGCCGCCATAAAAAAAAGATGGTGGTGCACGCAGGTTACAAGTTCCCTCCCAGAGCATCTGCCGCTGCGGGCCTATGAAAAGAGATAAAAGCACCAACATCGCGCCGCAAGATAGAGGGTCAAGTGAAAGTGGAAAGTCCGGAACAGTTTATAAGTCTTTGGCCTTTGACTCGACCCTGTCCAAAAGCCGTTTGAAAACAAGAGCCCCCCCCCCAGATATGAAACGAGTACTCCATACAAGGGTGGATGAATGAGTCACAGGAGAACTAAGAGGAAAAAAAATTTCATAGTCTAAACAGAATTCCCCGTTTCTTTGAGGCCGCTATTAACCGTTGTGATGTGGTTTCCAAGACATTTTGTTATTTAAGGCCAAGGATGTTTTATATTGTCAACAGGAGAGACGAGAGACCCGTCAAAAGAGATAGGGAAAGTTAGGAGGTGTTTTAGAGAGGAAGATTTGTAGAAGTTGAGTTTTAAAGAATTAAATTCTAAAGTTGAGACGACCTGGAAATTCTATCGAAAGATCTGCGAGAATAGAAGATCGGAAGATTAAGACGAGAGAGGCAATTCTAGAAAAAGTAAAAGAGGGAAAAAAATTGAAGGAATAGAGGAATTAGGGATCATCCCGGCATACAGGTGGATAGAGTTAGATGTGTGCAGGTGAGAAGATCATTAATGAAAAGAAATGAAAAGTAGGAGATAAAGACAGAACAATGAGAAACACCACAATTGACAGAAAAAAAAGAAGAAGAAGTCCTTGCGTCAACAACAGCCGATGATGGGCGTTTGAGAAAACTGAACATAAGTAAGCAAAGAGAAGGGAGAAAACCAAAGGAAGGGAGCTTGGAGAGTGGTGAGGCAGCAGGTGGAAATCTTTGGATATTTCAAGCGCCACCATACAATGTACCTCCTAGTTCCTAAGACGGAAAACCATAAATCAGTAAGATAGGAAAGTATATCGCCAGTGGACCTCGAGCGCCAGAAAGCCGTACTGGCGATCAGGTAATAGAATAGAGATTCCAGATGGTCTAAGAAATGAGAGTTGAAGGGTTTCAAAGATCTATAGAACAGAAGTGAGAGCTATAGGGCGATAGTTAGAAGGATCAAGAGCGGCTTCCTTTTTTTGGAATCGGTTGGACATGTGCGTGCTTCCAACACTGAGGGAAAGTCGTGGTATTGAGGACATGAGTAGAATATAGTTGAACGGGGAGGAGGGAACCCGGAAGCACACTCCTCAAAACACGGGGAGGAATGCCATCAGGCCTGCCTTCCTAACGTTCATAGATTTCAGGAGCCCTGCGCCCGATCAAATGTAATCTGAGGCAAAGGCATAGGAGACACCTGAGAGGGAGAAGGGAGGGAGGGAGGGAGAAAGAATCATCCGAGGTTGAGTTAGAGGAAAATAGGAGGCCAGATTGGTCTTTTCAGTTGGAAGAATTAGCAACAGAACCATCAAGTGGAAGAAGAGGAAGGCAGATTTACAGAAGTTTTTTTAGAGATGTTTTGGCAAGAGGCCAGAAAGATTTGTCAGTAGGAGAATCAAGGAGGGTGAACACTTTCGTTTGATGAAAGCCCGCTTTGCTCGTCGAAGGTATCCCTGCAACGTATAGCTGAATGAAAATTAGCAAGGTGATAGGAGAACGAGGAATTTTCCACTCCCGAAACGCACTGTCTCTAGCCTGAATGGCCAGAGAACAGAAGTACGATTGAACCATGGATTATGAGGAGAAGATGATTTAGTGGAAGATGAACCTGTTCATCCCATTAGTGATTACAGCTCCCACCTTATCGGCAGAAGCTGAAGAATCTTCGGCAAGTCAAAGCAATCACTCCAGAATAGTTAACGTAGAAGGAAATCAAGCCCCCCCCCCCCCCGCCCGATCAAAGTGCAGAAAAAACACACGTGGGGCAGGATGGAGCTGTTGGAAAGTATTAAAATTAAGAGATAAAGGTTGTGGTCAGATTTACCAATAGGAGCAGAAGGTGGTGTATTTATAGAGAAAAGGACTAGTGGGTGAAACATAGGTCAAGTGTGTTCAAGAATTGGTTGGGACGATCCGGAACGTGTGTGGGTTCTTTAATTAGTTGCTCCAGATCGTTGAGAATACTAAATGATTCGGCCTCCTCCCCACCTAAATCAGTATGAGAGAACCCCAACCAATCTGTGATGAGCGTACTGAAATCTCTTAAATAGTGGACCTCAGTATTTGGATGAGAAGATATAACGGTTCGTAAGAAGTAGAAAGATATTCAAAAGGCGTGAAAATCTGTTCTGTTAGGAGAACAGTAACAGAAGCACAAGATTATTGTAGTAGAAGGAAGAAAGATTTTAAGCCACAGAACATCGAGTTAGGAGATTCGAGATTCTCGAGACGTGTTATAGGAGTGTTTATGTTTACATAGGCTTATATCTCCCCTTTAGACGGAAATTATGAAATAAGTTATAAGTTGGATACATTAAACGAGTTAGAGGATGAATTCTTGTATCTGTGTCTCAGACAAAAGAGCAAAAGGTTAAGGTTAGAAGTTAGAGAGGTGGTATTCCACGAATGCAAAGTTAGATTTTAAGCCACTTGGATGAAGAGTAAAAGTCTATAGAAATTCCATATACCTCAATCTGCTATCACACACACACACAACCCACACCAATATATATATATATATATATATATATATATATATATATATATATATATATATATATATATATATATATATATATATATATATATATATATATATATATATACTATATATACTATATATATATATATATATATATATATATGGATAGAAAATTATCCTAGAACATTTTAAATAAAAGTAATGTTCTTGAATCCAAAATCCATAGAGCATATCTTACTTGTTCCTTTATGACCGTAAAGAACCTTCCCAATCCATAACTTTATTTTATTTTACAAGAAGAAAATATTTTATTTCTATTTTGTCACTTCGAATATTTGATCAGTTTTATGCTTTAATGGTTTATCATAAAGGACTAAAATATTCTAATCTTAAAATGACATTAGTATTAGTCATAAGTAGTTACGAATTAATTTTATATTTTGAGACAACATCCATGTCATATTTAATCAAATGTCAACTTTTTTTGTTCATTGAATATAAGTTATGAAATATAAATTATGGATTAAATATATTAAAAGAAATTTTTGTAAATGATCTTAATAGTAAAACATTAGTATATTTATCCATTTCTTTTCAAATTCCCATATATATATATATATATATATATATATATATATATATATATATATATATATATATATATATATATATATATATATATACTATATATATATAACTATATATATATATATATCCAATAAATACCAACTCCTCCTACGACTACTAACTGTTACTGAAACAATTAAAATCCTGGGGGTCAGATCCAGAAATCAGGAAGAGCTCCTATTCCTTTAAGGGATGGATCATTCACATCTATTCCAAATAGTACTTACTTTCAAAATGTGCTTACTCGAACTACAACTGAAGGTAATATATATATATATATATATATATATATATACTCTTTATATATATATATATATATAAAAAAAAAAATATATATATATATACTCTTTCTTTCTTTCTTTCCTAAAATTATGTTATATATATTTATATATATATATATATATTATCTATATATATATATATATATATATATATATATATATATATATATATATATATATATATATATATATATATATATATATATATATATATATATATATATAATAAGAACAAGATATTAAGATCATCGATATGGCTTCAAAAATAATTCTCGACTGGTGATCTCCATTATTTCTCTTTTGCTCAAATCCCTCTCTATGCATTTCGGCATTTTGCGGAATCTTCTGAAAGTTTTCTATAACCAAAATATTTTGATTTCTAATTTTTTGGTATCGTTAACTTTTCCTGTCACCAATTCTCTAATATAATTTTAGTTCTTCTTTAGCTGCTCCATCTAAAGGTCTATTTATACACTAAACTCATTATTTTCTACTTTTTTTCACCTGTCCATTCTTATGTCTACAAATCTAAGTTTCATTGTTCCTCTTTGTTAGTATAGGGGTATATTTGATCATTGTATTGAATATGATACACATATCTGGAAGCACTTCAGATATGTGAATATGATTCACATATCTGAAGTGCTTTACTTAAAAGAATGGAGTCTACGGCTCTTCCCTTATCAACTCTCCTGCTCCCAATGACTCTCATCAATCCCTTTCTAACTGTTGTACTGTTCCATCAAACTCCGTCTAACTGTTGCATCAGTCTCCCTTTTCTAACAAACACTGTTCTTTTGAATGTCTTTGTCTCTCTCATGTCTCCTACTTTGATGACACTACGTGCTATACACCTTTCCACGCAGCTCCATCCTTTATCTGTATAGATTTATAACCTCATACTTAACCGCTATGCTTATTCTTCCATGTGCTCGAATCCACTGAATGATCACCGGTCCTATCTTTTCTCTACTTCCTTAGAGTTATATGAATTCCTACGCAGTGTATCGGATCATGTCTTTTTAAATTGGAATATATATATAGTATTATATATACTATATATTATATATATACTATATATATATATATATAGTATATATTATAAATACAATATATATATATATTATATATATATATATATATATAGTATATATATATATATATATAATATACATATATACTAAATATATATATTATATAATACTATTATATTATATATATTATATATATATTATATACATATAATATATATACTATATATACTATATATATATATATATATATATATATTAGCTTATAAATATATATAATATATATATATATATATATGATATATAATATAATATATATATATATATAATATATATATATATATATTATATATATATTATATATATATACTATAATATAGGCTATATATAATATATAATTATATATATATATATATATATAATATTATATATATAATATATATTATATATACTAATTATATATATATATATATAATATAGTTATATAGTATATATATATATATACTATACTATATAGGCTATATATATATAACTATATATATATATATATATATTATACTATATATATATATATACTACTATATACTATATACCTATAGGCCTGAACATATATATATATATAATATTAATATATATATATATATATATATATATGATATATAATAATATATATCTATATATATATATATATAGATATATATATAATATATATACTATAAGGCTACATATATATATATATATATAGTAATATATATATATATATACTAATATATATATATATATATTACTATCATATAATATAATATATATATTATATACTATATGATATATATAGTATATATATATATAATATATATATATAATAATATATATATTATACTATATATATATATATCTATACTACTTATATTATATATATATATATATATACTCTATATATATATATATATATTATATATATATATATATATAATATATATATTATATATATATATATTATATATATGTAGCCTATATATATATATAGTATATATATAATATATATATATATTATATATAATTATATATATAATATATAGTATATATATATATGTATTATTATATATATATATATAGTATATTTATATAGTACTATATATATATATACTATATAT
>JABUQX010099408.1:0-5000 GCA_015478945.1 Trachelipus rathkii
TGAGATATTTTGTGGTTTTAAACTGATTTTCACCTATATATTCTATATATTATATATAATTATAGTATATATAATTATATATATCCATGTGTATATGCCTATGTATAATAAATACCCTTTTATAATAAATACCCTCATATAATACCATTGTATAATATAATTTATATAATATCCTTGTATATATATATAGTATATATATAAGCAGCCTCCCGAAAGAAATCATGCATCAATTAATAATAATAATAATAATAGAATAATATAATATAATAAAAGTAAAATAATAATAAGTATATTATTATTATTATTATTTTATTTTTACGATAATTAAAATATTATCATTATTATTTCTAATAATATTACAATATTGTTATTATTATTATATTCATTATTATATTATATATTATAAAATAATAATAATTAATAATAATAATTATAATAGTAAATAATATTAATTACAATAAAAAATAATAATAATAATAATTAATAATAATAATAATAATAATAATAAAGAAATAATTATTATTAATTATTATTATTAAATTTTATTTTATTTTTATTTTTATTTCTGTAAATAATATTATTATAAAATTTATTATAATAATATTAAAAAGATAATTATTATTGTGATATTTCTATATATTATTATTAATAATAATTAAAATAATAATAATAATAATAATAATAATTAATAATAATAATAAATTAATAATAATAAAAAAAATACATAATCAAAATTTTAAAATAAATTAATTTAAATTAAAAAAAAAAATAATAAATAAAAATTTTTAACTCAAAAAATAAAATTAACCAATAATAAAAATAAAATAAAATTTTATTCTTAAAATTCTTAAAAATGATTTTTTTTTAAAATATCATGACGGAAATCTAATTTAGTTAATTATTATTATTTATTTTATTTATTTTTTTTTATTTTTATAATTTATTTATTTATTTTTTAAATTTTTTTTTCATTTCTTATTATTATTAATATTATAATTATAAATTGACATCATCATATATTTGAATATTGTAAATTTTTTTTTTGTCAACAAGTTAACGATGTGCGACATAGGCCATTGTGGAGTCGGGCAGCGGGGAGCGAGTTCGGTTGTTTCTAAAATCGACTCTGGGAGTCGGGAGTCGCGAGGTTTTTAAAATCGACTCTGGAGTCGGGAGTCAGGAGTCGATCTATTTTTTCTCGACTCCCATTTTTTTCTTTTTTTCCCGGGGGGAAAAATAAATAAAAATTTTAAAAACTCCCCATCCCTGAATCAAATGGTAGCAATAAATAAACGAATTATTCTTACCTATTACTGATATAATAACGAAGACCCTTGTAGAGTTCGAATTCTTTCTTTATGTGGAAGCTTAACCCTTTACATTTAATTACAATTTATAATTAACGTCAAATGCAAAGTAAAAGCGTTCCTAAGTCCCTGCTACCCATACAAGAGTTATTGAACAAGTGAACCCACGGCCGCCAGTAAACCATTATTTCAAAAAAGTAATTATTGGCTGATGGCATATGTCCATGAGCTCTTTATATACAATTCATAATGTCATATATTTAAAGGACTTCGAGTCCACTGATATTTAATTACTTTAACTTTATATTTACGCTCCAACGACAGTAAAATATTAATAAAAGAAAATAACATTCAGTTCCTCGTTTTATACTTGAAAATTATAAATTATCTTTCTACATATTTGCATATGAAGTTTCGTTCCATCCAACACCCAAGCCTATCTGATAAAGGAGTAGCTTCAATCAATTAATTATTATTATAATAATGGAGTAGCTTTAATCAATTAATTATTATTATTTTTGTTTGAGTATAATTGTACAGGAAACCACCACGGACACACAGAAAAAGCGGGGGGCACACTTTTGGTTTGAATAATCAACTCCATGGTGGGTCTGGAATCACATTATTATTTATTATTATTATTATTATTATTATTATTATTATTATTATTATTGGAACATCATTTTTTTTTATCCCACAGAATCCCTTTTCAGCCCAAGAGAATTTAGCACGTTTATTTACTAATCCGTTGTTCAATTTTTTTTATTGCATATAAATTTCTATATGTATTGGTAAATCTTTTATTGATATACTATTATTTTGTTTTATAGGTATCATTGGATGCATAATGCTACAGCCCTTAATCATGCCTACATTGATACAGGTATTTTTTGCAGGTTCAATGCATCAGCGCATCCGTCTTATTTAGCCGATTTGGCCCAGGTTCTTACGAAAGAATTTGTGGCTATGTCTACTCAGATAACGGAAGATGAATTTAAGGTAAGTTATCTGCCCTCTAGTGTCTCGTATCTCAAATTGATTAAAAAGATGATAAAATTCTACTTTTATTGAAGGAAAAATGAGGTTGCGTTATACTACATTAAAGCTTGTTATTTTATGATTTATTGTGATAATGTTCAATGAATAAATAGATGTTAGTTGCTTTTTTGAAAACAAATTTTGACTCGTAATTTGACAAATTATAAGTTATGACGTTTTTGGATCGCATTCAGAATAGCAGTGACGCCCCTTAGAACAATTAGGCCTATGTCACATAAGTAATAATCATGACGTCACATCAGGAATAATCGCTCATAATCTGAAAATGACAATACATTTTTGACTCCCGAGAATAGGCTAGCTTATCCTTTATTTGCAAACTCGAATATTGGCTCTGAGAATGTTTTGTAATACGATAATTGATTGTGATTGACAACGCGCTCCACCAATCTTTAAACTGTGACGTCAGTCATAACATTAAAAATTATTTATATAGAATTTTAATAAGTGCGCAGGATCACTATTACTCTATATATATATATATATATATATATATATATATATATATATATATATATATTATATATATATATTATATATATATATTTATATATATATATATATATATATATATATATTATATAATATATATTATTGATATATATATATATATATATCGAATATAAAGATACTATAGGGTCTTGTTTATGTCATTAGGGTGGAAAAAAGAAGGTTTTAAGTTATCCAGTTGGAAGATTTGGGAGAAGAGCAAAGAAAATGCCAAAACGGAGTGAAGGGTGTTTATTTTATGTAGGAAGAGAAACTTAATTTAAAACAAAATAAAAAGAAATGACAGGAAAATGTGGTATAAAAGATTGTGGGAGGGGGGAGGGGAGAAGGCGGCGTGGAATCAAAAAGCAGACGTTGAAATATAAAAAAAAAATTTGTAAGTGAAATACTTCTAACATCTGTATGGTTGAATGTCAGGAAGGTAATGGATATTCGGAGTACTAGAATGAGGTTAACAGTCTTGTCTATGGTCTTTTAAGTATGATGAAAGCTTGTTCCCAGAGTTGCATGTAAAGGAGAATTGAGTTCTTGACTATTTTTTTTTTTCAAAGTTTACACCTCACGGGCACTACCCTATTCTAGGAGAGAAACTACTCTAGGTAATTGGTACCTAGGATCCGGACGAAGTAGCGAACCCTGGTCCTTTAACCCTCGACTCAGTCGCTCTATCTTTCTGTCTTGGTACTCAATTTTGGTACTCAATTTTAATAATGAAAAAGTGATAAGGCATATTTTTTTGCCTTTTCTTACACTCACTATTATTATTATTATTATTATTATTATTATTATTATTATTATTATTATTATTATTGCTGTCATTAATGCCCTTATGCGTTTATTCCTCATTTTATCAATTCCCACACCTAACACACCCCTAAGATTGCCCATCTGAACACATTTTACCTTAGATCTATACCTCTTATTCCAGACCATAGTTTCACTACTATACATTAACACAGGGAACAACATGCCCTCATGCAAAATCCCAGCGCACTCAAGACTTAGTACCTTTACATCCACGAAGGATTTAATTGCACCAGCTACCTTCCTACCATTCACAACTTTCCTATTACAATCTACATCATCCGTTCCCTTTTCATCCAACAAATTGAATTACCAAGGGGAGATAAGACATCCCTGCCTCACTCCGCTATTAATATTAAACCAATCATTTTCAACTCCATTTATTCTTACATATGCTTCACTATCGTCATACATATAGTTTTAATTCCATTCAGAAGCCTACCACCAACACCATATATCACTAATTTTACAAATTGCAGGTCCATAAAACTTACATAAAATTTATTCTTCTCTTATTTTCTCAATAATGTGTTTCAATGTAAAAAATTTGATCCTCACATTCTCTACCACTTGTAAATGCACCTTGTTCTTCACCAATCAGTCCTTCAGTCGCTCGACGTACTCTTTCACCCAAAACACCAGCATATATCTTCCCTACAACACTCGATAAACTCTACAGATTCCCTTATCCTCTTTACCCTTATATAAGGGTACTCTTACTGCTCTCCTCCAATCTTTCGGAACTATACCCTCCATAAACGCTTTGTTACACAACTTCAAAATCCATTCAATCACTTATTATTATTATTATTATTATTATTATTATTATTATTATTATTATTATTATTATTATTATTATTATTATTATTATTATTATTATTATTATTATCATTATCATTATCATTATCATTATCATTATCATTATCATTATCATTATCATTATTATTATTATTATTACAGAGAGCAAAGATTCAGTTGCAGTCAATGTTATTAATGAATCTGGAAAGTCGACCAGTTGTTTTTGAGGATGTCGGTAGACAAGTTTTAGCCACTGGTAAACGACGCCAACCAGAATATTTTATCGATTTAATCAGTAAGTGGTTCCTGTTGTCATTATTATTATTATTATTATTATTATTTTTATTATTATTATTATTATTATTATTATTATTATTATTATTATTATTATTATTATTATTATTATTATTATTATTATTATTATTATTATTATTATTATTATTATTATTATTATTATTATTATTATTATTATTATTATTATTATTATTATTATTATTATTATTATTATTATTATTATTCATC
>JABUQX010099408.1:10000-21393 GCA_015478945.1 Trachelipus rathkii
TTGATATATCAAATATCGATATTTTTACCTACCAGAACTTATTAGTCCATTTGTACTCTAGCAGAATTCACTAAATATAATTTTTTTTATATTTGATTTTCTAGCAATTTAACGTTGTTTTAATTTAATTAATTAGCTTTTAAACCCCGATTTTTTAGTGTAGATAAATAAACAATAAATTTTGAATCTCTAGAATTAAGGCGTTTTCGATTTTGCACTTTTGCTAACGAAATTTAGGAAAATGCTAAAGTTGCCTTCCATTTTGTCAAATTTATCACAAATTTAGGAAAATGATAAACAAACTTTAGGAATTTCCTAAATTCTGTAAGGTTGCTATTTCCCACGCTTACCGAATTTAAAGCCGTTTTTCCATTTTACATTTGTGCTAACGCTCGATAAAAAATGCTAATCCAGTTTTAGTACGAATTTCGGTCATAATCGAACGATTGTTTACATTTGTCCGTTGGCATTTTCCTTAAATTCGGTAAACACGGGAAATAGCAACCTTACAGAATTTAGGAAATTCCTTACGTTTGGTGAGCATTTTCCTAAATTTGTGCTAAATTTGACAAAATGGAACGCAACTTTAGCATTTTCCTAAATTTCGTTAGTAAAAGTGCAAAATCGAAAACGCCTTAAGGAAAATGCTAACGAACAAATGTAAACAAATAAGATGGCAGCGTAGTAGGTCGTCGATTTGATGAATGTTTCACTCATGAAATTAGCTTTAAATCCAATTTCTTCCAAATCGATAAACTCCATCACAATAGTTGATCAATTATTTGTAATAAAAACCATTTGTTATTTTTTTTTATTTTTGTTTATTCCAAAACCACGTGCTCATCAAGAACAGCCTTTCAAAAATATTGTAAACAATCGTTCGATTATGCCCGAAATTCGTGCTAAAACTGGCATTAGCATTTAGACATTAAGAATATATAGACAATAAGAAACTGCATGGATCTGTCGAGACTGTCCCAGTCAACCCACTAACCAAACATGCTCATGCAAATCCACACAGCACCCTAGGGCTTGTCAAATTACTGTAACTAAAAATCCACCAATTTGGCTTAGTCAAAAATAATGATATATACATGATACCCAAACCATCCACATGCATTAATAACTAAGTTATGGTCACACATGCAGTCTAACATTAATAACTACTGTAACTAAAAACCGCCAATTTGGCTTCGTCTAAAAATATTATATGACCCCCAACCCATCCAGTATGACCTATCCAACCCTTTACTTAAATGGGTTGCAAATCAGTCACACTCAACAACCTCTGGCAGACCATTCCAAAATTTAACAACCCTATTACTGAATGCATGCTTTCTTATATCAAGATGGCATGTTTTCTTCTTAATTTTCTTATTATAGCGTTAGAGCAAATGCAAAATGGAAAACGGCTTTAATTCGGTAATTACCGAATTAAAGCCGTTAAAGCACGGGAAATAGCAACCATACAGAATTTAGGAAATTCCTTACGTTTGGTGAGCATTTTCCTAAATTTGTGCTAAATTTGACAAAATGGAACGCAACTTTAGCATTTTCCTAAATTTCGTTAGCAAAAGTGCAAAATTGAAAACGCCTTAAGGAAAATGCTAATGAACAAATGTAAACAAACAAGATGGCAGCGTAGTAGGTCGTCGATTTGATGAATGTTTCATTCATGAAATTAGCTTTAAATCTAATTTCTTCCAAATCGATAAACTCCATCACAATAGTTGATCAATTATTTGTAATAAAAACCATTTGTTATTTTTTTTATTCCAAAACCACGTCCTCCATCAGAACAGCTGTTCAAAAATATTTGTAAACAATCGCTCGATTATGCCCGAAATTCGTGCTAAAACTGGATTAACATTTAGACATTAAGAATATATAGACAGTAAGAAGCCACATGGACCTGTCGAGACTGTCCCAGTCAACCCACTAACCAAACATGCTCATATAAGGTTTTAAAAAAGTGATATATAAGTACAATTGTGAATCTACATTAGCCTTAACCTGGAATTTGTTGTTTCGAAAGATTTTTTTGCTCTATTTGAATAAAGATCTGAATAGTCCATAGATAACTCTGTGGCCTTATGCGTCTTTTAGTAATCTATCACTTAAAATCTTAGTTAGGTAAATTGAGTTGGTGAGAAGGTAAATGAGAATAACGAGATAGTTGATAGGAAAATTATTTGAAAAGAAATATGAAGAAATTACCTCTATACCCTTTTTACATTTTGATTATTAAATTTGATTACACAAACACGACTAAATAGTACCGCTTTTGAATTAGAAGTGATGCCACTATTGTCGCAAGACAATGTGATTTTTTAGTGAAATTTAGTGAAAATTAGATACCACATGTAGACAAAAAATATAAATTCCGCTAAAACTAATAAATAAAAGATACTCGTATATAGCAAATAGTTTTTAAATCCTTAAAATAAAAACAAAGCAGAGTAGAAAATCCTCTAAAACTAAACAAAATATAAGAGAAATATTTGGAAGTATACAATAGTTTTTATATCCTCCCACTGGAGAGTTCCAATGGAAACCATTGCAATTAAAAGAATTAAAATTTTACAAATGAAATAAATTCCTGCGAGGGAATTCTTGACACTTGACAACAGCCTGTCTAAGTAGTCTTTCTTTGACTGAATTGATCTGAGAATTTTGATTTTGTTGAGAGTTGAGTTGAGGTAAATTTGTACCTGAAGTTGAAGGTTGAACATCTACAATAGCAGTATGACTATTACTTTGAAGAACTGAATTCAAATTTGAGGGATCAACTTGATCTGTATTATCATTGTTTTGACCATCTGAATTGGAGAAATCTAAACATAAACAAATACTAAAACACTGAAACACAGAAGAGTAAAAACTCTTATTGCTTATAAAAATACACAATCAAGACGAGTATTTTAGCAAAAATCTATTTTAGATACACGCCGTGCAAATTTATCAGATACACGCTGCGCAAATTTAATAGATACACGCTGCGCAAATATATTAGGTACACGCTACGCAAATGTATTAGATACAAGCTTCGCAAATTTATTAGATACACGCTGCGCAAATTTAATAGATACACGCTGCGCAAATATATTAAAAGATCTGAAACATATATAGTATGACAGTAGGTTACTGGCTAAGTCTTGCTGTAGGAGAAATTTTTCCAATGGGTGGAAACTTCATTGAAAGAGGTTGAATTGCTATATAGGTTTCAAAAGAATTTGAGCAAATAATTTTCCAAATCATTGATCCTGATGACTATAGGTTACAGCTTGAATAAATAACAATATAGAAATGAAATAAGCTGTAACAATTGATAGCGTTAACGAGCCGAAAGGAAAGCGTGCTTGTTAGAGTGCATTGACAACTTTTGTAGAGCTAGAAAAAAACTAAACTATCGATGAACAAGTATATGGACAATTTGCTGTTGTACACTCAGAAAATCCTGTAAAGGCAAGTGATGAAAAGATAGAAACTTATACACATAACCGTATATTTTCAATGATTTAGAAGAAAAGAATGTTACCAAATGAAGAAGGATAAGACATCTGAAGGCTTCTGGCATAAAAATTGATGATGCAGCCTCATGAATATCATTGCATAAAGCTTAAGTTTATTATTGAAATGGACTTTCGTGAAACTTACCTATAGGGGTACCGAATCTCTTAAACTTGTTCTTATAAAAGTTTCCGTGGCTTCTTGCGAGAGGAGTTTTTCAAAACTGAAATTAATGAAAAACACTCCGCTCTACAGATAAGTCAAGTCTCGTTGACAACTTGCCATATATCAATTGAAGCTAAAGAATGCAAAACATGTGATCTTTGATAATCTAATCCAACAATTCAGAAGTCAAGCTGGCTCGCAAAAAAAAAAAAAAAAAAAAAAAAAAAAATGTTTTCTAGTTTACTCTTCATTAAAATATGTTTCTCATTCCTGTAAAGATTATGTCAGTTTGCTATAAAAATAAACAGATTAATTTAGCTGTATAATTACAATAGTATCTTAACTGTCAGTGACTCCAAACTGTAAATATAGTATATATAGATATAATATATAATAATAAATATATATATATATATATATATATTAATATATATTAGTATCTATAAATTATTAAAAAATAATATAATATATATATATATTATATAGAAATATAATATATATAATATATATAATTAATAGTATATAATAATAATATATATTATAATAATATATTATATATATATATATATATTAATATATATATATATAGAAAAGTATTATAACTTTTTAATACCATATATAGCAATTATATTATATTATATATAATATATATATATATATATATAAAATTATAGTATTTATATTTATATATAGTGTATATGTAGGCCCCCTATTTAGTGCAGCCTGCCCAGGCCCCCACAATATGTGACCCACTGACTCTACCGCAATTTCTTATCTTCGACCATAGTAAACCCAGGAATTATAAAACTGGTAAATCCATCTTAGGCCAAACAATAGATAGCATGAATATCATGAAATATCAACGGGTTATTCCCAGCAAAGTAACTCCACTTCTTTAATGTGGTGCAGTAAATCACCTCACTGAACATTTTCCCGTTCTTGCAACATTTTGGCGACTCATTGCAACAAGAATCATCTCAACACCAAGATATGGAAAATGACAATAGCTTGATACATAAAAACAAATATAGCATAAGATACGAAGCACAATTCTCTTAAGCATCGTCTGTGTAGTAGTCCTGATGAAAATTTCCTAGACCAAATTAAAAAAATCTCTTTTAACCTACAAACAAACATAACGCTTCAACAATATACTGGGAATATTTTCAAGGAAGAGTCATTCCGTCATTCATTCGCCAAAAGTGATGCAGACATACTAAATCGTCAAAGAAGCTTTAAATAATGTCTGCCCGGAAAAACAGATCAACTAGTATAGCTGAATATACTGAATATTTAATCCTAACTACTATATATCTACTAAGGAATTTAATTATATCGCCACAAAAATCGATAAACTTACTTGTTCCAACCATTAACCAAGGGTGGAACCACCATCCGTTTTTGACAAAATAAACTCAAGCTCAAGAAATCAAAAATCCAAACTTATCGATGACGCCCATTGGATCATCCAGAAAGTGTTACTAAGCGAGATTTGGATCGAAAAATTGGACTGAAATATGCTGTCACTATAGGAATGGTAACATCGATACAAGGAACCTAAATGTGATTCGCTATGAACGTTATTAGGAAAATAGCTTCAGCTAAAAAGAATTGGCTACAAAAAAGATCACATTTGCTTGATAGACTTGTCCGAACAATAGATGAGTGGCTGTTTGCAATTTAACTACGTTCTTTTTTGTGCTCCAATTTTTGCTAAAGTTTGTTTGCTTCGGAATGTCTCTCGTAGTCAATTGTTTTTGTTGTTGTTGAAGAGAGAGAGAGGAGAGAGAGAGAAAGAGGAGCACGAGAGGAGAGGAGAGAGAGAGAGAGAGAGAAGAGAGAGAGAAGAGAGAGAGAGAGAGAGTCGGCAAATTCCAAATCAAAGGAATAATGAAAAAGTAGCGTGCCAAGGGAATGAAAAGTAGAGGAATTCTTTAAAAATCTCTTTAGTGGTAATCGTGTCGTTAATATATGCGGTTCAAATTATATTTCTTAGAAAAATGTTTCTTACTTTTGCCATCTTTGTTTGTACATCATCAAGGCTATAGAGGTTAGAGGAAAAAATTATATTACATTGCTATTAAACAATAAAGTGCTGAGAAGTATTTGTGGAGATCTGAAATGTCTACTGAGGGCATGAGTATGAGTTTTTCATCATCCCTCCTGAATATGCGAAAAAATAATAAATGAATTCGAATTATATTAAGTCAAAAATATATTAGTGTGGCCCTCTATACTACACAAATGTTTAAACATGGTCAACATTTACATTACGTCCAAGCAGGTTGTGGATGTCGGTCAAAAATTTCCAGACTTCAACTCGACTCACCTCTTCAAATTACCTTCTGACACCGAACTCCACTCACCCTTGAAGTCAAAATTTACCCCGACTGACTCCGACTTCCGGACCCACACTCTCAAAATTACCGATTACCGACTCCACCTTGTTCAAAATTACCCTGACCCCGACTCCACTCTCTTTAAAACTAACCGGACTCCCCGAACCTGCCGCTCTATCTTGATCCACAAGACTTTCCGCTCGCCTCCAAGGTAGCAAGGGGAAACGGAACTTTCTAAAGAAATATTAGGCACATCAACGTTCATAGCTTGAACATACAGAACAGTCTAAACAATCACAATTGTATCTTTTTCAATGCACAATAGCTGATAGACTACGGTAGAATATAATTTGATCTGGAATATATGAGGTTATGCTATTGATCTGTGAACGGAAATAAGCACTCTGGGTTTTTAATTGCAATATTTTTTAACTTTATTTTTATTATTTTCAAGAGTAAACTATTTTGCCTTAACGCATTCAAAATATGGAGAAGACAAGCTAAAACGTGGTTAAATTTGGATTTTAACTGCAAAAAATTTCTACTGTATTCTTGGCAAATTGTAGGAAACTGTACTGTGATAGTGAGGATATAGTACCACCTCACAAGGATAGCGTATAAACCAGAACCTCCTAAAGTTCTCTGACCAAACTGGTATATGAATGCAATATTTGCTGGCAGTAGGGCTAGGTTAGGTTAGGTTAGTAGGTTAGGTTAAGTTAGATACCTCGGTAGTCACAACAGTTTCTACAAATTTGCCTTATTCTTTAATGGTTTACCGATCAGATCTAGAACACACTTCCATCCTTTAATTTCACCACTTGTCTTTTGTTGCGTTCCTAAGCACTTTTCGATTCTGGATGGATTTACGCAAATTAATACGTATGATCTGATGTTGGCATCACCGAATGATCTAATTTATAGCCAATCAAAATGAAAAGCAACAGTTGCAATAAACTAAAATTAATATCAAAGAATAAATTGATAATCTTTTCAAACTTTGATGGTATATTAAAATTGAAGTTATCATTTGACAATGATGATTCAAATTTATAGAATGTTTTAGACATCAATTAAGTGAACGGGACCAGAATCATAATGACCTCACTTATTAATAACTTGTAATTTTGTAAAAATTCAAAATGCCTCGCAAACTAATTTTACTTTTGCGGGCATTTTGCACTATGCGTCATTTATATTAAAGAATTTTCAAAGGAAATTAAAATGAAAATGAGAAAGGAAATAAATAAAAGTTTATTCATAGATTACAACCAGGTGCATTAAAACAATGATGTGAATCTCACCAGCTGAACCAAAAAATTAATTAAATAAACAAATATAATAGAAATAAGGGTGAAATTAAAAGGCATGACAACAAAAACAATCGAAATATTTCAAAGAATAAAAATCAAGAAAAAAAGAAATGGGATCAATGTAAAGCTTATTGATAATATGAGAAGACGGGACGCTACAGGAACCTCCATGATAACACTTCAATAAAATATATTTTTCTTCCTCTTACAGGGTTCTATTGTATTCTAAGGTGACCTTATTTGCAGTTACACCTGAAATTGTGCCAACGAAAAGTACTATTAAATTATTTACTATGATATAAATCAACAAAATACAAAAACTTTATAATATATAAATATAATATATAAATATATAAAAATTAATATAGATATATATATATAAGTATATATATATATAGGATATATACTTATATATATCATATATATATATATATATATATATATATAAATATATATAATATACTATATATATATGTCCTAGATTAATGTAAACTATTTCTGCACCAATTAGCACATTAGCATTTAAAAAGGAAATTTCGCCAATTAATATGATCTAATCTCATAGGACATGAAATATTTTATGTGCAAAAATGCTATTCTTTGTAATGTCGTCCTTAATAACAATAATAAATAATAAAAAATAAAATGAAATAATAAACATAATAATAATAAAATAATAATAAAATACATAATAATAAAATAATATATAAAAATAAAAATAATAATAATAACAATATAATAATAATAATACCCTAATGAAAATAATATCAATAATCATAATAATAACGATAAAATAGAGAAATATTATAAAAATAAATAGATAAGAATAGGGTATAATAATTCAAAACATAATTAATCAATAAAATTAATAATAAGAATAATAATACAGAAAATAATAATTAATAATAAAAAGATTAAAATTTCCATTGAATATAACATATTTATCCGCATTTCTTCCTCATACAAACGATAAACCTTAGCGCACGATGATTTCTCTAACTGCCTCTTCTAACCTGCCAACAAGATTGTGGGTTCCTCTCTAAGGCATAAAAAAATATATTAAAAAAAACAAGCCAAAACGCTTAATATATAAGCAAACACGACAAAAAATTGGGTCACTTAGCTTCATTCATTATGTTTATTTAGTTTTCTATTAGTACCAACAACATGCTCGCCCACGAATTGTTTCTATCAATTATTATTTTCTCATTGGAATTAAGATATGCTCACTATTTATTCTTTTACCCAATTTATATATACTATGCATGACCATTTGAATATATATAAATAATATACTATATTATATATATAAAATCATTAGTATATTATAATATATATATGTAATATAAGATATATATATATAATTATATAGTATATCATATTATATAATATATATAAATAATATATATAGATATATTATATATAGTATTATATATATATATGATATATATTATATATATATATAATATATATTAATTATTATGAATAATTAATATTAAGTTATTCATTAAGTATATATTAATCATATATTAATGATAATATATATAATATCATATATATTAATAATAGTAATATAGTATATATATATATATATATAATATAATAGTATTATAAATATATATTATATTATAATATATATAAATATATATATATTAATATATAATATATATAATAATATATAATCAATATTATATATATTAGTATATATAAATATATATAGTGATTATAGAAGTTATGATCCATCATTGATATTTTTTCTCGGGAATCAAAGATATCCTCCATCATCATTACAATTACGGTATAGAGTTAATATAGATACTGTAGTGACCGAAAGGATTCAATGTCTTTTTCTGCAGAATTTGACCTTGAAAGACATAATGGCTAGAACCTTCTTTGTAATGGGAATATAGACAATAATATTAATATAATATTTAATATATTTTAGAGTAGCTCGTAACCCTAACATGTTATATATATTAGAGTGGATTATTTATTTTAATATAGTCTAGTTTAAATATGTTTAAAGAAACTTGGAATGTTAATTTGAGATAAAACTGGACAATTTTAAATTAGTAAAATAAAAAGAGTATTTAAAGTTAGTAAAAATGCAAGATGGTTCTTAAACTAACGAAAAAAAAAAAAAAAAAAAAAAAAAAAAAAAACGATAATCTTAAAATTGAAAAGGGTTGAGGTCCTTAAATTAAAAAAATAAATCCAACTATGACCTTTTAAAATTGTAAAATGTTAAAAATATTTTAAACCTTGTAGGAACAAAAAAAAAAAACAGTCATTTGAATAATAATGTAATCAAAGAATCTACCGAGTATTCTTTTAATGGTTCAAAAAGAGCAAATGCAAATTTTTGGAATTAGTAAACAGGAGAAACCAAGATTTAAATATTTAAAATGAAAGCAAACAAAAAAAAAAAACAAGAATCTTAAAATATGTTAAAAAAAGCAAAAACGAAAAAAAAAAAGCAAGTTTTTGGAATTGGTTTAATAAAAGAAAGTCCTTACATTATACTATTATATATATAAAAAAAAGATTCATTTGTTCAATTTAAGTAAAGAAATGTTGTCGTCATTAACCTCAAATTTTTTTTTTATATAATTTTTGGAAAATTAGTTCAATAAAATATCACGTACCATATATTATTCTTTCCCTTTAGAATCAATACAGAAAACAAAATTAGGCAAAAAATTCCTGAACGCTTACTGGGAGTGCATTAATATAAAACATAAATTACTAATATAATATAATGATATGAATAATCATATAATAAATATAAAATAAATTATAATACCTTAATATTTAATAATAATAATATAATCTAATATAATAATTCAAAATAAAAATAATAATTAATAATAGTTAAAATAATAATTAATAACTAAAATAAAAATTAAAATGAAAAATAAGTAAATATATTAAACGAAATAAATCTAAAATTTATTTTTCTAATTCTTTTTATATAACATATTAGTTAAAATCTTTTAGATTAGTAATCAGACTCACACTTATATAGACTATGATAACTAAGTCTAAGCATCTATTATAAGTGTCATATATAATATAATATATATATATATAGTATAATATAGTATTATAGATATATATATATAATATTAATATATTTATAAATATATATTATAAATATCTTATATATAATATTAATAATATATAAATGATATATATATAATATATTAATAATAATATATATTAATATATAAGTATAAATAGAAAATATTATGAATTATATATATTTATAAAATAACTCAATACTATATATATATAATAATAATATATATGTACTAACAGGACATAAAATAGCTCTTAATATTATATGTTTGCATCGAATGATAATGAGGTAGATAAAACAGTATACAATGAGGTAGATAAAACAGCATACAATGAGCTAGTGATAAAACAGAATAATATGTCTAAACAAGATCAACGATTTTTTTAGATAGATAGATAGGGAATGCATAATAATAGATGGCACAATTACTAGACTGAAAAGATAAATACGATAAATAATAGAATATGAAAAGAGATAGCTAGATAGCAAATCGAGAAAGACCTACATATATAAAGAAACGAAAAAAAGAAAGAAAAGAAGAAGCAAGATATATAGATCAGTAGATAATAAAGCGATAAAGAGTATAAGATTAGATATTGATAGATAGATTTGTATAGATCAGATAGATAAACACATAGATTAGATAGATAGAATTGCTAAACGAGAAAAATACATAACGAAAAAATCGACAAAGGAGAGATAGGAAGAAAATAAATGGTAGACAGATAACAATATTATATAGTTATTGCGCGAGTAATCAAAAAGACTAAACAAAGGTTCCTTTCTATATTACTTGGCTAAAATGATAAATAATTTTTGAAAACAATATTTTTGAGTATACAGAATAATTAATTAAATAGATAAAGTAATATATATTTCTATACTACAAATTAAGGCTCCAATAATATAAAGATAATTGATCAATTTGATGGCAGTTTAAAAGCAGTTTAAACCGCACCTTCATCTATGAATAAAAGTTAGTAAATA